>PVKP010002485.1:0-122932 GCA_004027715.1 Plecturocebus donacophilus | reverse complement strand
GGATCTAGGCTGACTTCCACGTTTTTGATTTCACTAATGGTTATAAGAAATTAAGGAGAGGAAATCATTTTGAAGCAAAATATAATTGTAGAGAAATGGGAATGAACATTATAATTATGATGTACACATGGGATATCTAAATTAAAGTATTGATCATGAAATTGGAGGAAATGTTAGTCAAAACAAAGAGATTCCCCCCTCCCCCACCTTGCACTTAGCTACCCAAGAGCTTGCGGGTGAGCTGGGGAATGTTGCATTCTGTCTCTGACCCCATTTCATTCATCATTCACCAAGTGCTGCACATGTGCCTTGGGAAGATCAGAGAAGTAATAAACGTTCAAGGAATTTGGACATCATTAGGTTGTATGTATGTGAATGTCATGTTTTACTTGCTGGCTCAGTCAGTGAAAATGAGAGGCAAAAGCAAAAACTTAGGGCATTTTGAAGTTGGAAGTTCCCCAGAGGTGGGTCAACTCTACCTTGGAACTTAGGCAGGACCCACACTACAATCTGCAGAGGAATCTCTCTACAGCTGCTCAGCACTCTGACCTGCTCTAAAGGATTGTGGAACAAAATGATGCCCAGCAGTTGACTCTAGGGTTTTCTGTGCTGTCCACATAGAACTTACGTCTTCTTAGAAGTCGTCCTTTGTCAGTTAACCATTTCTTAGGCAGCTTCTTTATTCTCAAGAGAATATTATTTTATTTGTAACTATCTGAGATTTTCTTTGTGGTATTCTTAAGAACATTAAATGGGGAGATGTAATATGTGCACATGAAAGCTGAGACTTGGCAGTTATAGAAAATGAGAGGCTATGATATAACTTCTCCCATGGCTTCCACTCTCCACCGCCCCCATTTCTTGATTCCGGACACACAGGTAGCTATTAGACAGTGTGAGATACGGTAACATGTTATGTTTTATGTTTTATTTTCATCACATGCAATTGGTTAATTAAGAAAGAGCTCCAAAGGATCCATTGGAGGTAGAGGGGCAAGACAGGAAAGAGGAGAAAACAGACAAGCAGGCAACCTCAGAGGCTCGATTCAGCCTCATCTCAGGTAAGGTATTCCTTAGAGCTATGCCATGGGGGCTGGGCTTCCCTACTCGCACACCTGGTAGTCACTCTCACTTGGGTGAATGTAGGCAAAAGGGCATTGTAAAATGACAAGCTCTCTCAGCAGTGCTCGCTATGCATGACGGGGTTTTAATGAAGATGTGTGGACTCAGGAGCAGTGAATATACTGGCAGCAGAAACCCAAATATTAGTGGTGAGTTCACCTGCTGTTATCATTTCTTCCTCTTGCTCTGGGAAAACCTCCCACTCATAAAGTTCATGCCACAGGTTGGTCAAATGAAGATGCTAGATCAGATCCTCTCAGTCCTGCTGTTCCTTGGGTAAGACACATGGTGCACCACTCAGTACATGCCAAAGGTCAGCTCCTCTTAGCTTGTGCTGCTGAAGTTATGGCTGTGATGTGGCCCTCAGGGTAGAGTGTGCCCTGAAGAAGAATGGATGGGATATTGTCCTCCTTTTCAGAGCCCCTGTCAGGATCAGCTAAGCCTAGCAACCCAGTCCCTTGGGTGGCTAGGGGTGGTCTCTCACTCTGTCGCCCAGGCTGAAGTGCAATGGCATGATCTCAGCTCACTGGAACCTCTGCTCCCTGGGTTCAAGTGATTGTCCTGCTTCAACCACCCCAGTAGCTGGGACTACAGGTGTGCCCCACCACATCCAGCTAATTATTGTATTTTCAGTAGAAATGGAATCTAACCATGTTGGCCAGACTGGTCTAGAACTCCTGACCTCAAGTGATTTTCCTGCCTTGGCCTTCCAGAGTGCTGGGATTACAGCCGTGCACCACCACACCCGACCCCATCTTCTTCATTCTAGATGATGTCAACAAGAATCAATACTTGGCTCTGGAGGATACTGATTGAAAAACAGCCCAGGAAGACGATAGGATTCCTCCCCACTGCGTCCCTCGCCAGGGCTGCACCCTGTGTCTGCCATTTCTCTGTTGGCTGCTCAGTCTGTCAGCATCCAAGGGAACATCTGGGGGATTAGCTCTATAACCCTGCCCACAGGAATCTGAAGAAAAATGAATGTGGGAAGAAAGGAGCCCAGAAGTAAAAGGAGAGGGTTCAGGGGTGAGATTGCTTTCTTTCTTCTTCTTCTTTGGTTGTTTCTGTTTGCACAAGATGTGTTTCCTCCCTCAACCTCATCCAGCTGTCTTTCCAGCACATTGAAGAAAGAAAGGAAAAAGCTATTTAAATTTATGCTACTGAATTTCTGTAGGACACTGAAATATTTCTAAAGTTAATAGGGGAGTGCTGAATAGTCTGTTCCAAATAATTACAGAAAAAAAATACATTGAAATAATTAGTAGTTGCTACTAGAACATTCAGCAAAATGAAATGACATCTTTGCATGCCTATTAAGCAGCACTTTATTTTCAGTTTAGGGTGTTTTGGATGAAATTAGATGGCAAACATACTGCATCGTTGAGTGATTAGATGAACTAGTATCGTTTAGAGTTAGACTAGTATCGTCATTAGCTTTTTTCTTTTCCTCTTTAATAAAAAAAAGTTACTGTGCTCTTCTATTAGGCAAGATTTTAATAGAAACAGGACCAACTACAACCCTTGAGACTTCAGCTTAAGTGCTTAGGTGTAATCTCCCTGGATGCAAGGAGAGGCGTTAAACAGAATCTTATTATTCCATATTTTCTAATTCTGGGATTCTCTTTCTACTCTGCTCAGAGAATACATAAAAGCTCCCACTCCACTGCTAACTTTAAAAAAAAAAATCCAAATTTATAAATTTAGAAAAAGAAAGGGGGAGACTTTATTTCTTACCGAGGGTTACAGCCTGCAAGATGGCCATCTCACATGCTAGGAGGCTTGCCTCCGCCAAAATCAGGCAGGTGCTTCACAGGAGGAAGAGTTGGCCTAAGAGCTTTATACTGAATGGGTTGGCTAAACATACCTGTTTAACAGGTGACAGGAGGAGCTATGAATATTCATGAACGTGATCCTGATACACACGCATTGAACAAACATGCCTTGTAACATAGGATCCATGTTCGCTTTGGGGTGGAAACTGAGCATTTAAATGTATTATAATTAAGCCTTAGTTGTTAAAAGGTCTCAGGAGATGAAGGCAGGCAAGTGCACGGTCTCCATAAACCAGCTGGAACCAGTGCATGGTTGGTCCTCTTCTTACCTGTAGTAAGTTACTGAAATAAGTCCCTGTCTAATCGGTGCTGTCATGGCTTGTGGACTGGGGATCAGTTAGTCAGTGTCTGTGAGCTGATGAGTTGTGATTATTTTAATTTTGCTTATCTCAAAGTCAGTGCTTGTTTAGCTGCTAGAGAAAACAGAATGGCAGGGAGTGGTGGCTCACACCTATAATCCCAGCACTTTGGGAGGTCACAGTGGGCAGATGACGAGGTTAAGAGATTCGAGACCATCCTGGCTAACACAGTGAAACCCTGTTTCTACTAAAAATACAAAAAATTAGCTGGAACTGGTGGAACGTGCCTGTAATCCCAGCTACTCAGAAGGCTGAGGCAGGAGAATCGCTTGAACCTGAGAGGTGGAGGTTGCAGTGAGCTGAGATTGTGCCACTGCACTCTAGCTTGGGCAACAGAGCAAGACTTCATCAAATAAAAGAAAGAGAGAGGAAAGAAGAAGAAAGAAAGAAAGAAAGAAAGAAAGAAAGAAAGAAAGAAAGAAAGAAAGAAAGAAAGAAAGAAAGAAAGAAAGAAAGGAAGGAAGGAAGGAAGGAAGGAAGGAAGGAAGGAAGGAAGGAAGGGAAAGAAAGAAAGAAGAAAAGGAAGGAAGGAAAAGAAAGAAAGAGAAAAAGAAGAAAGAAAGAAAGAAAAGAAAGAAAGAAAACAAAAGAAAGAAAGAAAGAAAGAGAAGAAAGAAGAAAGAAAGAAAGAAAGAAAGAAAGAAAGAAAGAAAGAAAGAAAGAAAGAAAGAAAGAAAGAAAGAAAGAAAGAAAGAAAAGAGGGAAACCTTGTGGCAATTGGAACCTAGTTTATGCTTTAAGTGTGGGGAGTGTGACTTAACCCCTGCCTGGCACGGCCTTAGGTTCTGTTTATCATTTGGAATCTTACTGCCACAGAACATCCGTTCCATCTGTCTTATGCATAGCCTCTATTAAAGCTGGTCGGCTCTTGGGTCTAAACTGCAAAAGGGAGAGGACACAGCACAGCGTGTTTGATCTCCCATGTTGCCAAGGCTAGTAACTAAGTTTTTAATGTTTTTCTGGGGTCCCGTTGGCCAAGAGGGCATCCACACAGCCTAAGCAGGGGCTTAGGATTTTATTTTTAGTTTACACCACCTGCCTTCTTACTTTCAAAGCAGAATCTGATTTGCCAAAAACAGAAAATGGACTCGGCCTAATGAGAAAAACCAAATTGGTCTTTAGCTCCACTGTTTGTCACTTACACATTTCTCCTATTTAAAAAAGAATTCAAAAAATACTGAGCAGGAGTGTGATTTCAACATTTTAATTTATGGAAGGCGTTTGAGCACTGATGGCCGTAACGCCCTTGCCCGCCTTCCCTCTGTCTTCGGTCTCCCTCTTCTCGCTTTGCCCCATCCTGGCCCCTCTGCCCCTCTGTGCCCCTTCTTCTAAGTGCTCCCCTTTCCCCTCTTCTTTCCTCACTCCAATGAGGGAAGAGGAAACAGAAGGAAAAACAACCCCACAAACAAGGAGTCCACGTGTCACAACAGTGACACGCACACTCGGGTGTGTATACTGCATAATAAAACATTGTTATTTTTTGGTGTTTAATACACTATTTTGGAGGAATATTTTGGAGGTCAGACGGACTGAGAAAAATCTATATGAGACTGTTCTACTTTTCTCTGATATTTTATTACTGTGCTCCAAGAAATTGGTCAGCTTGCTGCTTTGTCATTTAAAAAGAATTAAAATGTTTGGGAGTTCTGAGATTCCATCTTGTGCAGAGAGGAGAGAGGAAATGGGGGAGAAATGAGCCATGAGAAAGGCAGGTTCATGATTCATGGTGGGGAAATAGCAAAGGAATGAGAGAGCTAGCGACCACTGCGCTCTGTAGTTGACTTGGGGCTGCCATGTCTTTTCTGGAGCCAGCTGTTTGTTCTCATGCTGCTGGGCCTCTTTACCAGCTCTGCCTGGCACTCCCTTAGCCCAGCACACGCTCCTCTGTCCAGGGTTACCCACTGGGATGCTCTGCCTGCTCCCACCCCCCAGACCCCCGGGTTGTGCCTACTGTGCCCCAGGAGAAGGGGACACCATCAGCCTTTCCTGACCTGGAAGCTGAGCTTTCCACATGCCCTCAATGGGGCAGCTGAGCAAGGTTCTGATGCCCTCATACGAGAAGGCATTTGCACCCACCACTTTCGCTTTGTAATATTTGCTATTCAGGTGGATCCCTTCCAAAGACCCAGAAGAGTGACACCAAATTTGACATTTCAGGCAAAAATAAAAGGAAGAAAAAGAAAGGGCAAAGAAGCTACGGAGTTTATGTGGGGCGGGAAGGGCCTTCCAGGACGCCTGGGGCTGGCTGTGCCGTCTGCCTCCCCTTAGCCTCCCTGGCTCCTGGGCCTGTTATCAGCCTCCCTCTGACACAGGGGTGGCGATGAAAAGAGCTAAGTCTGCTTCTGCAGCCAACGCGTGGGCCTCCCGGCAAGGGAAGCTTTCTTTCCAACGCGGCTCAGCCCTGTGAGTTAGTGGGGCCTCTTCCGCCTTCCCTCCGATGCTCCGTGTTCTCTCAGGCCCTGCTCCCATCAGCTCGCCTTCCTCTCGCCCTGCACCAGCGGCTTTACGCACTGTGCTCCTCCGCTTGTTCTTCCCACGGTAGAGCCCCATCAGCGCACGGGTTTTGTCTTTTTTCTTCTGGCGCTGCATGGATGCAGCATCCCTCTGTGTCTCCCCTTCACGGATTTGACCTACGGTGACTTCTCCAGTTGCCCCACTTAGCGCCTCTCTTGCTGGATTTGGTGTAGAGACGTTCAAATCTTAATCACTAGCCTGCCTCTGCACAAAAGGCTCTCTTTCGACTCATTCCCAGGTTTCCTCCTGGGATGGGCTCTGGACCCAGTAGCCACAAATTCAGTACACTGTTTCCTAAATAGCAGCAAGAACTCTTGGCCATGCTGGCCTTCCCTCGCTGGGGCAAGAGGGGATTTCAGGCTAGGATGCAAAAAGAAACGGAAACCTTGTCATGAGTGCTGCTTGGGAATATCCCTAGAGGCAGTGCTGCCACTCAAAACTGATTGCCTCACTCACTGCTGACTGCCTGCCTCCTCACCCTCAGCTCTGAAAACTCATCTCAGCCCTAAGTAAGAAGGTGTGAGCGCTTGCCTCTGCCTGTCCCATGACCCCGGCCATGGCTCTGTGGGGTTTCTTTCCAGACCCATCAGCCACGGCTGTGAGGGAAGACAGCGTGGTTCTGCCAGGTAGCAGGTGCTGCAGCAATGAGCAGGGTAAAATTTGGTTTTATAGGGCAGCAAATATACTGCAAGCCCTCAGGGAAAAGCCACAGTCTCAGTTCCCAAACCAGGTCGGTTCAGAAGCTTTGTGCTCTGGATTTATAGTGTCTGTACTGAGCCAATTTAAACAATTTCAATCAACAGGACCCATAAGATAAATTGCATGTAACGCATCCTATAACAGAGAGAATAGGCTTGGATTGAATTCAAACTTTTAGGGGTGGAGGGTCATCCAAGGAGCCTCAGAGTGTTCTCTCATAGCCATTAAAGCTAATAACTAGGCAAAAAAGTACCAGCCTGTGTGCAAGCAACAGCACCCATGCCTTAGAAACAGGATGGAGGCAGGTGGGTAGTCTCATAACAAAGGCATCGCTGTGGGGCACTTGGCGGTGTCTCTGTGGATCTGAGCCTTACCAGCAGGCTGGATGTGAGAAAGTGAAGTAATCTTGCCCAATATAATAATAATAATAACTGCTAATAATAATATCTATGTGGTTTTGAGTATTAAAAGAGATAAAACCTAATGTTTACGTACTTAATACGTGCCACATACTACTCTAACTGCTTTATGTGTTCATGATGTGTCAAAACTTTGTTCTAAATACATGTCGACACACTTAGTCTTTGTAACAGCTCTGTGAAGTAGGTGCTGATACCATCATCCCCATTTTGCAGTTGAAGAGACTAAGGTGCAGAGAGGCTAAGTAAAGTATTGTCCAAGGTGAAGAACCAGTAAGAAGTGGACCTGGAATCTGAGCCTCCAAGATTCCCATAAAGGCTGGCTCTTAACCACTGGATATCCTCCAACCAGTGTTGACTGAGTTCCTTCTAAATGGCAGGCACTACTCCAAGGGCTTGGAATACATTAGAGCTCCACACAGACAAAAATCTCTTCTTTACCTCTTTGAGAGGGAGACAGATAATTTTATCAGTCAAATCAGTAAAATATCTAACTAGTTAGAAAGTTGTCAGTGCTAAGTAATACAAATGGAGCAGGAGAGGGGAATGAGATGTTGTTTCAACCTGAGGGAACTCTGGAATGTCGGATCAGGAAAAACCTCACTGGGAAAGTGGTGTGTGGGTCAGGACCTAAGGAACTGAGCGAGCCAGTCCTGCAGCCAAGGGTAAGAGCATCCCAGGCAGAGGCAGCCCATGCAAAGAGCCCGGGGCCTGGGTTGTTGGAATTAATTATATTGATTGGATCCACATGCCCTCTTCATTGCAAATATCTGAGCTTAGCAAACATCACAGCACCAGAGGTGAAGGAGCAAGAGTTTGGAAGTAGACTTTGAAATGTCCCTTCTTGCTCACAAATCCGGCTGGTAACCTCTGCAGGTTAAGAGGACCCATTCCTGCTGTGAGCACCTGTGCAGGTGCTGGAATGACAGGTAAGGATGCAACACTGCCCGCTTCCTGAGGACCAAGTTTGCGTCTTCTGCTTGCAGATGTAGAGTGTGAGAGAGGGTCTAAAGCTGAAGACAACCTTACTTAAAACCACTTTGATCCAAGGATTGCAGCCATTTAGTGCTTATTGATTTTCCTTTCCTATTTTTAGGAAGGTGGGAACATGTTAATTAAACAGTTTTGCGTAGAACTGGTTTCCAGGGAGGATGGCTTAAGAGCCCCAGAGAGCAGAATCCTATATTTGCCTTCCACCAGAGGCCCCGAGGAATGCAAGAGCCAGTGGACCAGCATGTTCCACAGTTCCCGGCCACCCAGCCTCCGCATCAGTGTGGAGGCTCTCTGAGCCCCGTGTTGCCTGTGCCTTGCCTTCCACTCTGGGCCTCCTCTGAGGAGAGGCATCAAGAGGATGGGCAAAGAGCAAATGTTTTTAAACAAGAGATGAGGATGCCCTGCCACGTATACTGGAACATGGCTCCAGGAAACGTGAGCCTGTCAACACCAGACTCCCTTGGAATCTCAGCTGACTCCACACACTCAACAGAGGGTACCTGGCAGATGGTCACAGTTGGCCCCACCACCAGCTTCTGGAAAGACACAAGGACTGAACGCCAGGGCATCGCTGGCTGGACCATCCCATCCCAAATGTTCTCAGCAGCACAGTCCAAGAAGATGCCCTCACCGGAGGACTCTCCAGGGACTCCCGGGCCAGATAAGGCCCTCAAGTGCTTTATCACAGAAGCAAACACATAACACACCTACTTACATTTCCCTCTTCATAGATTTTTTTTTACTTTCCAATTTTATATGTATCTCTTATTCTGTTAAGGTGTCAATGGTATTTTATTGTACTTTTAACGATAACAGCTAACATCCAGTCCAACTCTATCTTGCTTCACCTAATGGATTATTTTCAAACTCTGAAAGGTATATATTATTATTCTCATTTTCCAGATAAGAAAGAAGGCTTATACATGTAACAGACCTCACTTAAAATCAAAAGTTAGTAACTGGCAGAGCTGAAGTTTGACCCAGATCTGAAGACTCTGCAGCAGACACTCTCAGTGTGATATTAACTTTCCTGTGTCAGCTATGGAAGATCTGAAAATGTATATACCCCCATATGCACATCTATACATATTAATGCAAATAATATACCTGTATGCTGTAGGGAAAACAAATACCTTTTCTCATGTTACCCCATATCAAAAAACAGATTGACAAGAGAAAAACACACATATGTATTTAACACAACTTTTATATAACGTGGGAGGCTTTAGAAATAAACACCTCCCAAAACAGGGAAATGTGTGCACTTTTCTGCTGAGATCTGATGAGCAGTGGACAGCCGTGGGGAAGTGTGATTGGGCATAAGGGTTGGATCTAATGGCAATAAACTGGGGATGGAGTTAACAACGCCCTGTTTGTTCAGATTCCGCTTGGTGTTCAGGTATCTTCAGAGATAAGGGTGCTCCTTCCCTCCAGGTAGAGGAAGGGCATCTCTGGAATGAGGGTCACATGACCTGCTTCAAGGGAAAATGATGTGGGGGAAGTGAGAGTGATCTTCCTGCGTCTGCTGTTTTCTCAAATGCCAAGATGCTATGTTTTGGAATAGCGTGTCCTTAACCATATCAGTGCTTACACGCACATGCACACATGCACACACACACAGAGTATGCTCAGCTACAGGAATTAAGAATTTAAAAAGTGCTATACACTGGGCAGTGTTGCAGGGAGCAGGGTATAGAAAGTGGATATGAGACATGAAATGTACTTATTGTGGGTGGGGAATGTTAATACCTCATGCTCCAAAATTCTCACAAGAACCCTAGTAAAGGGGGTGGGGCTGAGCATCTGTTTGCTGTGGGGCCTTTCTGTGCATGCCAGCTGACAATAAAGCTGTTTGCACAGTATAAACTCACATTAGAAAATGCAGACCACTGGCTGTATCTCCCAGTGTCTGTGTGCTGTTCGCACGCAGATAAGTACCAGGAGCCTAAGCGTGTCTGTCCTGGAGGCGAGAAGAAGGACCAAGGTTGTGGGAACAGACACATCCTACTCTGTGCCTGCCAGGCAGTGGATCTGGGCTTTGAGCATTTCATCTGGGCTGGACTGGACGTCTTTGACTTATCCATGATAGGAAAACAAGCTGGCTGTTGGACAGAGCACCCAAGGGTGGATGTTTTGTCTTAAAAAGATAAACAAATGGTTCACTGCTCTTGTCCCTTCTCCCTGATGTCTCTCATGCCTGGACCGTCTTCCCCATCAATGTAAACTCTTCCATTCCCGCAGAATCTTACTGGAAACCTCTTTGTTCATTCACCTGGGATGCACTGCATCCTGATATGGCATGGGGTAGGAGTGTTTGTGCATTTATTTCTCTGTTTGTCATAATATTCAGTGGACTCTTGCTTTCATAGGCATGTTGTCCTGTGGAATCCTCCATGAACGCTCCTGTGACTTTTGTCTTAAATGATGACATTTACAAAGCACATCACACTACTGACCTCGTCGACACCACTCACATCCCTCCTATCTCTGTGCCCTCTGTCACACTCGGTCACACCACCCTCCACACAGACACTCATACTTTCCCCTTCTCTCACCTCTCTGTCAAATCGATTTCTTTTGTTTACACTTTCATCCAACAATAGAAGTTTACTGCATACCTGGTATATGAAAGGTACTGTTCTAGGCACTACAGATGCAGCTGAGAACAGAGCAGACAACACCTGTGAAGAGGCAGGCAGTAAGGAAGATAACCGAAGTATGTCAGCTGTGAGAGGGCCAAGGAGATGCATGAACCAGAAGGGGATAGAAGGCGTCGGAGACACGGCAGTGCTGTATGGGTGTCTGGAAAGGCCTTGCTGAGCTGGTAAGTGAAGACAGACCTGCAGAGAGTGAGCGCGTGAGCCATGCATTCACCAAGGGAAGAACCTCCAGCACCAGCCAACAGCAAGGGCCAGGCCCTGCATGGGAGCACACCTGGCCAATAGGAGGACAGAGGAGGTGCAGGTGCCCAGACTGGAGGGGATGGTGAGAGAGGAGACAGGCAAGAGGGGTACAGAGGAGGGGAGCTGTCTGTCAGGCAGGCTCGAAGGGCATTTCGAGGACTTTGGTTTCTACTGAGTGAGATGGGGAGCTATGGAGGATTTTGACTGGGTGTGTGTTAATAGGACCTCTGCATTCCAGAGAATAACCTGAAGGAGGCGGAGGGGAGAAGCCACAAGACCCACCAGGAGGCAGCTGCAACACTCTCCATGAGAAGCACTGGCAGTGAGGTCCACAGTCCTGGCAACGGAGGGGCTGAATCCTAAGGGACAGGCCTCTCAATTGGAGAGAAATGGAGCCAAAGGTGACTCAGGGCCTTTGAACTGATCAAGTGGTAGAACAGAGTTGGAATTTGCTGAGATGATTCATGATTAAAAGTCACTTTCCAACCCCTGCTAATTTTATCTCTTCAGATTTCTAGACTCTTTTTCTTTCATCCCTCAGACAATTTTCCTGCTTTATCCACCCATTGTTTCTCACCAGGATTAGTGCAACAGATCTTTAGCTGATTCCCTGTCTGCTAATTGTTCCCACATGGGGCCTTCTCACGGAGGGAGCTATGCCAAATAAAAATCTGGCAAAATTACTCCCAGACTAAAATCGCCATTCACTCCCATCATCCACTCTGCCTACAGGGAAAATTCAAGATCCTTCACATGGCTCAGAAGACCTCCCTGATCTGGTGTCTACCTATCTCCTCATTCTTGTCTATCAACACATCCTTCTTTGGAATTTGTGCTTCAACAACTTGAGGCCAACCACCCCAGCCCTCAAACACACACATAGCTTCCTGTGCCACGTCTCATCCCTGTCTTTGCTTCTCTGTGACTTCTGCTGCAATGCCCTTCCTACCTGTTGATGCCTGGATAACTCCTGCAGGCCATTGACAAGAATATCTGAGGCTTCACTTTCTTCAAGAATCCTCTTTAACTGCCCCCTTACCCAATGTGTGCGTCCATACTCCATGCTGCCATAATCACCGTGCAGCCTCCATGGTTATGCTTACCACACGCTTGCTCAGATTCTATTTCCATGGTGGTTGCGTCCATGGAAGCTGGGCTCTTAAGGGTAAGGGTTGTGGCTTGGTCGTCTCTTTACCCTGGGCTCCCAGCTCAGTACAAAGTCAGGGATTGATAGATAAGTGGGAAATGAGCAATTCAAAAATGATTGGCTGGACTAAAATTTTGAGAGAAAACTTACATATTTGATTCTGATAACTTTGCATTCTGTAATGATACAAGAAATAAATAATTTAACTTTCAAAAACAAATATTTATAAAGTACATCTCTCGAAAATATAATTTCACTTAGCTTCTCATCCAGGAAGTGTCATCAAATCTTCTAATATACTGAAAGATGTATACTAAGTTTGAATTCTATTTCATAGCTGCTTACGTATAGATTAATAAGTGTTTCTGTATTGTATGAATGTGTATATGTATGCATGAGAGAAAGAGAAAAAAAGCTTCTTGAGAGCAGGAGATTTTGTCAGCTATACCTATCCTATACTGGGAAACTTATGAATCTACAGAGAGGAAACTTTCAACAAACATTATGAATTACTAGGGGAATGTCTTTTTCACTGGCAGGAGATTTTAGTGAAATACTTGCCAAGTGACTTGAAACAACTTAGATGAAAGCCAGTCCACCTCCACCCCTAGAGCTCAGAAGTACCAAAATCTATCTTGCTGGGAAATCAAGCTGGGAATTTCTTTAAGAATTGCATGCCTATTGTGTCAAAATGTGCAAATATGCTTCCAACACAGAAGAGTAGTCTCTCAAAACCAGATTGCAGCCTGCAAGTGTCTCCCTGGGCCAAAGTCCTATGGCAACTCAATTGCTGACTTTATTAAAAAATAAATAAATAAATAAAAAACAGGTAAACTTAGAAAGAAAAAGCATTCAATAAAGTATTGACACACACACACACACACACGGACACCCATGTTTTAGAAGAATTATTACTGTGTCAGTATTCTCTGCTGTAGTTGGTAACACAAATCTAGCGATGGGTAAAAAAAAAGAGAGGTCAAATGGCCAAGTCGAAGACATAACCAAAACCAGTGTAGGCTGGGCACAGTGGCTCACACTTGTAATCTCAGTGCTTTCGGAGGCCAAGGCAGAATAGCTTGAAATCAGGAGTTGCAGTGACCTATGATCACTGTAGGAGGCTGCAGTGACTTATGATGGCGCCACTGCACGTCAGCCTGGGCAACAGAGATCCCATCCATACAAAAAGTTCAAAGTTTAGACAGTGTGGTGGCAAGACTCTGACTCAAAAAAAAAAAAAGAAGAAAACAATGAGACAGGAAGAGAAGTCATAGAGGATCATAAAGAAGCACTATCTCCTTTGAGAGATGAATAAAGACTTTAGAAACTTCAATTACTTTTTAGATGTTGGATTTAGTCTTGAAAAACAATAGAGCTCTGAGGCTGACCCACATGGAGCCTGAGTATATATTCCAATTGTGCTCTAGAGGTGAGAGGGCATAGGAAGTACAGATACATGATTTACAATTTGTATTTTCAAAGATTTGCAGCAGCTTTTAAAATGCATTTGCTTGTTTCTGATTTCTCTCCTTCATTCTCAGAAGACAACCCCTGCCTTTTCTCCACAACAAGATTGTGGGGATAAAACAGATTCTATGCGGTTACTAAAAACTCCCCAGTAGTGATGGTTAAGTAGAGGGACCTTGACTGAGGTCAAAGCAGAGATACAAATCCAGAAACTTCTCAATGAGCAAGTGGTACTTGTTCCTTGGATGGAGGCAACAAAGTCACCCATGGTGGATTCTGGGGCCTTCTTTTTAGAGGCCATAGTGGTTTTGTCACTGTGGTTAAATTTACAAGAGACTGGGCACATTCCTGGGGCTCTAGCCCACTTGGCAGAAAGAGCTAGAAGATGGTTTCTGATGATAGAAGATGCACTAGTTGCCAACCAGAAAAACAAAAACCAGAAAGCACAAATGGAGATGTGACCAGAGGGAGACGACACAGGTGGGTAGAGAAGGTCCTGATTAAGAAACAGAAGACAGGATGAAACGATACAATTCAGAAGCAGCACTTAATAAAGACTGTCAGAAGCCTAGAAATTGAGAAAAGAGAGAATCAGTTGAGGTTAAAACCAAGTTTCTTAGAGAAAGAGACTCAGGCAGGTAGGGCCTAGGAGCAATGATTTGAAGTGGACATGACCACAGAATCTAGAAGTGAGAACTGTTAACCCAGCGTTCCTGGGAAGCTCCAGTTTCAAGGCAGGTTTGTGTCTGCATTGCAGATGCGTGGCTTAGTCATAGACTCTGCTAGACAAGTGGGCACCTTTGTTTCTTTAATTTCCAAATTGTGAGGACTTTAGGTGTGGAAGAAAATGCAGGTCAAGTGCTCTCCAAGTTTGGATAAAAATATAAATACCTACCCATGCCTGGTGCCTCACACCTGTAATCTCAGAACTTTGGGAGGCAGAAGTGGGTGTATCACTTGAAGTCAATTCAAGACCAGCCTGGCCAAAACGGTGAAACCTCATCTCTACTAAAAATAAAAAAAAATTAGCCAGGTGTGGTGGTGGGAATCCCAGCTACTCTGGGGGCTGAGACAAGAGAATCGCTTGAACTGGGAGGCAGAGGTTGCAGTGAGCGAAGATTGAGCCACTGCACTCCAGCTGGGCGACAAAGCTAAACTCTGTCTCAACAACAGCAACAACAAAACACCCACCCGCTTATTCCCCAGCAAGGTGATGACAGATTAGTCTCAAGATCATGCACTGCTCTTTTGAGGGAACACTGATCTTTCAGCCACAGGTATGAGTTCCACGGAGAAGGCTCTGCAAATCGCATTGGTGCCAACCATGAGGCAGCATTTGTGCACTGGCTGCAAAGAACCCACTGTCCCACTGGCCTCTGTGAAGGGACTTAAATGGCAGTCCCATTATTCTGACAACAGCAAAAAACACTCCACTTCACTGAGACTGGCCTCTTCCTGAGCCCCCTTCATGCCAGCTTAAGTCTTTCTTCTGCCTCCTGTGTTTTTTCCTGGAATAATTTTCTCTCTGCCACTCTGAATTCTGCTGTTTTCAATAAGCAGGGTGAGCACTGTCTCTTCCTTGATGATTATTAAATACTTCAACTCCTGATAACATGCCAATATGGCTTAGAATCCAGGTCACACCACATATTCCACCTTGTTCAGATCTCTTATGAGCAATAGATGATGCTTTGAGCAAATTTCTTAACCTCTCTCACTCCCAATTTATCATCTGCAATAAAGGATATCAACAAACTTATACTTTATAATCGCACACTAGGCTGGTTATTAAGTTCCTAATGATTCTCTCGGTGGGCACCCCTACATTCCCACTTTTCTGAGAAAAACACTCACTTCCCATACGCTGTAGTCTAATGTGTGGCCTGAATGGGAATGGCTATATTCTTATGAACTTCCTTTGCTGTTCATTGTGTTTAGTCTTAGACTAGGTACTTGATAGAAGGAAAGCCAATCTATGTCTTTACTGAGAAGTTCCTTAGACTGAGGGAAGAACCTCTTACCTGATGGTAGTGATGTAAATGTATCAGCCATGGGCTGCTTTATTTCTGTCTCCCATCTGTGAAAAAAAAAGCCCTGTATATAGTTGGTAAGAGTGAGGCAGTGAAGGTGAAATGGAGGGTGGAGAAAAAAGACATGGACAGAGATAAGAAGAAGAAAGAGTAGGGAGGAGGAGGAGGGGAAGAGGAAGAAGAAGAAAAGGACAGGAGGAAAGGGGAGAAAAAGAAGAGAGGGAGAGAGAGAGGTGAGAAAGGAGGAAAGATGAGAGGGAGAGAGAAGCAGGAAGAGAAGAAGGAGAGAGAATGGAGAATGAGAGACAGAACAAGAATGAGAAAATAGGATAATCCCAACAGTGCTCATATCTCTAGTTCCAGTCACAATGCCTGGAGGATCTGCCCTGCATTCTTTGATCTTTTGCTCTGCTTGTGTTAATTCTTCTTTTTCCTTAAGTCTATTTCTTACAATCAAGAGTCATGACTACCCGAGTGGGTAGTTCTAAGCACTAAATTCTAGGATCACATGTTAAATGGTTAGCACATTGGCAGCCTACAGTTCATTCAAAAAGGATATTTTATTCTTGTCACCCACCTGTGTGGGAAGCTGTTCAGCAGGGGGCTAAATGCCTGCATTCTGGAGAGAGACTAGGGGATACTAGAGAGACTAGGGGATACTAGAATCGGAACTTTCTTAAATGCAGGAATTTTGTCTTACTTCAACTTGGTATACCAAATCTCACATATAAAATGCATACTGGGCCTTCAGTAAATGTTGAATAAATAACTAAAAGAATTTTCTTTTATGAAATGCTATTTTATATGGGCTAGCTTTCTCTTCCCAATTAGATCCTTTGTAAGGAGGGTGACAGCTCCAGTGCTAGGGACATGGTAGGAACCGTATAAATAGTATTTGCCTAATTTCTGGGCCCTATCTGAAGAACAAAAAGGACACACTGAAGGCACTGTCTATTGCTCTTATGGCCTCTCTGTGTTCTTGACAATTCTCTAGCAGTTCCTCAGAAGCAAATGGGAAATGCTACATGGTGGTGACATAGTTACTTAGTCCCACTCCCCAAAGCCCTGGTCCTTGGATGCTAAGTGAGGCGGTTCTCAGGTTTGTCTCCAAGCAAGTGCTTTGTAAAATATGAGGGATCCTTTGAGATGACGGAGATGGGGCACTCTAGGGCTATCTTACTCTGAAGGGTGGTTATGAGATTGCCCTCCATTTCCAGTGGGGACTGTCAGAGACGGCAGTGCAGAGCAGCTGCAGTATCCAAAGGAGTGCACGGCGCCTCCACGCCATCAGTGAATGCAGCCTCTACCTCCAGCTGATTTCACCTAATGTGATAACACTCATGATAATAAATATTGTTAAAAATAAAAGTCACTCTGGGGATTGAGAATCACTGGGACAGGTGTTCAGAATGAGAAGAGTGCAGTAATTGGGTGACTTATTCATTATCGGAAATGCCTTTTTAAATCTATTGCGTTTAAAAAAAACAATACTTCAGCTGCTCTCTGGCCTTCGAAAGTCATTAGCTGGTGTTCTTTATCTGTTTGTTTTCCTCACTGAAGTGAGGTTTTTAATGTCACATAAGAACTAACTTGACTCCGTGCCAACATTTCAGAGTGAATGATGAAGTCTTCTGAGGCTCACATATCACTCCCCGTGACGTTTCTCCTCCTTAGAGCTCGCAGTCCCTGCAGTTAGGTTAGGGCGGGCAGGGAGGGAGAGAGCACAATTACAATTCCTGCTAGACTAAAAAGTCACAGAGGCAGGGGAGGGACCACAGTTCCCCCTACTTCCCACAATCAGATTTTTAAAGGGCTTTGAAGGAGGCCTAGGTATCCCAACCCTCCGTCCACTCTCCCTGACAAGGGATGCAAATAATCAATAAACTGTTTCAGACAGTACCCTCCTCTGGCGTTTCTGAAGTGCTTCATCTGTGTTACAGTTGGGAAAAGAGTATCTTGATGGCAGTAGTCCCATACAGGAAACTTCAAGGACTAAGGCCCCAGTAGAAACAATGAGCTCCCAGTAGTATGCAGCAAGTTAGGAGCTCAATTTATACTTGAAGTTGACTTTGAAACATGCATTTAACATTTTTAAAAACGTTAGTTTCCAATTCTTCATGAATTATCCATGATTTGAATTTTGAAGGCTGTGTTTGCTTCTAGCCATGGGAGAAATCCTCACCATGTTATAATGCGTGTGAGAAATTGGATTTGAGACCTTACTTTGGCCTAGAAAATTTGCTCACCTTCTGCGGGGATCACCTACCATGTTTGTGCTGAGTTTCATCTTTTGAAGTGGCCTCATCAGGATACTTTCTGAGCATCAGGGGAAATGCATGTATGAGTAGGGAACAGTATAGGTATTTTATCCCTATTTTGACTCTGCATAAAGTTATCTGAGGAAGTCTTGGGCTAAAGCTTCATTTCTCAGTTTCTAAAGGTAAATTCTTGGGTGTTATTTTCTTCTGAAAATATTCCTGGGATTGGGAGGAATATTGGGAGACCGGAGTGAAGAGTAGCTGTAACATTCTCCTATCCTTTTGAGAGAGTAGATCGAGCAGATTATAGCCATATACTGAGGGTAGGCACCCAGGAAATGTTGAAAATAAATAGAAAAATATATGTCATTTCACAGGGCTTTTAAGACAATCCAATGCACTTAAGACTAGAAACCACAAGATCAAAGAGGGCCTCCCAGAATAGCTTCCCCCTGGGAATTCATAGGTGCTGGCCCTAATGTGCTTAGGTTCTAGAGATGAGGAAAAGGATCAACCACAGTCTGATGAGGCACATGCCATGGAACAAGCTGAAGGCTGAAAGCCCTGACACCTGCGTCCTACTGTCCCTTCAGCCATGAAATGCTCCTATCTCTTAGTTCCTTAATCATCCTTCAAAATAAAATTTACAACGTATTTCCTCAAAAATAATTTCTCTGGAATCCTCCAGTCTAGATTAGGTCACCTGTGTGTTTCTCTTGTGATGTTTATCAAAACTGTAACAAGCTGGACTTTTGTGTGGTTGGTTGTGTACCATCTAACAGGTTAGGGCACGGAGGGCAGGAACCGTGTGTCTCTCTTCCCTACTCTATCCTCAGCCCTAGTGTTGTGCCTGGCTTAAGGAAGGTACTCATTAAACATATGGGAATAAAGAATAAGGACAGGAAGTGTTGTCTCTCTTGGGAATAATGCCGAAGTCAAGACTTACTATCAAAAACTTAAAAACTACTTGATCCATAGAAAAACTACTTAGTCCTCTTGATTTGCCCCATAGATAGGGACCTTTTCCTTAAATGGAAGTGACTTCCTTAGTGATGAGAACACTGTGGGAGAAGACAGACCATAATGCCCAGAAAGATGGTGAATGCAGGTCTTTTGCGCTCGTCTGTCCGTGAAGTTCAGCTCTTTCCGATTTTCTTCACTAATGACCACCTGTGGAGGAGGAGAATGCAGGGCCTCCCTCCTCCTCCCTGGGCTGAACTGAAGTCATCTGCAGCATGTGAGGTAGACACAGCCAGAGTGTATCTCATCATGGAGCAGCTTACAGGGCCAGGAACTCCCAATTGGCTGCTGAATAGTGTCTCGAATATACCAAAGAGGTAAATTAAATGCATTAATCTCTGTGAGAGTCACAATTGAGACATTCAAGGCTGCACAGAAATTTCCAACAATTGGTCTCATTTGCTTCAATAACAAATAAAAAGAGGAAGACAGGGGGCCAGGCTGGGTATGGGAGGCCGTTTCCCGTTCTCCTTTTCCAGACGGGTAATCAAAATGAAGTTCCTCCCTAAGAATATGCATTTCATTTTACTATGTACTTGAAAGCAAACACATTTGGCCCTTTCTCCTGTAATAAAGCAAATCCTTCCTCTGTTTTCATTTAAGAACATAAAGATGATGCCAATGACACCAAGACCCTGAAAGCTTCATTTCAGCTTCCTCTCAGCATAAAAAGGCAAATTTATTCTGGTTGAGATAGTTTTGTCCTGGGTGCATGGCATTTGTTCTAATAAACTCAAGGAGGCTGCAGCTATATGGATCTATGAATGTTTTTATTTCTATTTTCAACCATTGAAAACTTCCTCCTCCCAAGTCATGCACAATAATTGAATAATATTTTATAGGAATTGAGAGATAGTCCAGCACAAATCTAACACCAAAATGCATGATTTGGGGTCCTTTGCGGAATTTAATCAAAAATATAAAATGGTGGGAAAGTCAGAAGATTTGGCTTCAAGCTCTGTCTATTTTGGACAATTTTGACTGGGTCAGTTAATAGTACCAACCAGGTCTGTGAGCACTTGCCATGAGCCAGTGACTAGTTTTTCCTTCCATTATTCCGTTTAAGCTTCAAAACACTCCAGTGGAGTGGGACTATTACAAATTTGACTTCATATTTGACAAAACAATCTTAGGAAAGTCCGGCAAATTGTCTCCAGCACACAGCGTTCGAATGAAGGAGCCAAGAATTGGACTCAGGTCAACCGATTGAGAAACCTCAGTTCTTAATAGCTATTTTCACTCCTTAGGGACTGAATTACCCTCTTAGGTATTTGATTTTCTTCTTGATAATATCTAATAATGCCTCTCTCCCAGGATGTTGGTAGAATCTGCTCAGAAAATACAAGTGCATTGCAAATTATAAAAATAATAGAAAGGTAAGGCATTATTATTACTAATAATATACAACATAATAATATACAGGACTTACCAATCCATATATTGGAAAACACTCCACTGAGAGATCACTTTCTAACTGTTCCTCAGGATATAGGGACAGAATATGGCCTGGAGGCAGGGCTGTGCTTCCCCTAAAAGGAATTTGTGTGGCAAACTGAGAGTCTCTTAGGGAAGAGACTTTATCCTAAGGCAGAAAATTAGGACTCTGGGAGGTGGAAAAGGGTGTAAAATAAGGAATGGAGAGGGAATATTTCCTCTCTAGGACCAGAGATCACTTTTTTCTGGACCCACAGTGAAGACAGAATGGAAGCAATGAAGTTGGGTTGGAGTAAGCGTTTTTAGGTTTTAAGGGGGCCAGAGTCAAAGAAGAAAGCTAATCTGGTGAAAGCCCTTGAGTTACTACTCTAGGCTCACGGTGCCCAGCGGATATCCCCTTGGCCCTAGATGTCCTCATGTACGTCCACAGGACCCCATGATAAGCACCTGAGATTCTCTACCCCACAGCCTTCTCTCCTGCCATTGGAGAGTGCTTTACCACAGAAGGCAAGGAGTGAGTGCTGCAGGAAAGGCCCTCAGCCAATGACATCTGGGAATTGGAGGACAAACCCAGCATCTTCCCCAGGTATGCTCTGAGTGGTCTCCAGAGATCTTCAAACAGATACAGCCCAATTGCCCCAGGGATAACCCGACTGATAACACAGCCCTCATTAGGCTCTTCTTGTTACTGTCTTCCCCTCTCCTATTCCAGTGCTTCCTGAAGCCCCTGTCTACATAAAATATTTACATTCAAATTCTTGTCTCAGGTCTCCTTCTGGGAAAGCCCAATATAAGATGCAGAATGAGACTTACTCTGTGTCTTTCTGCTACTTCACAAGAAGCGTGATGATGTGCTTCCAAAATCAGCAGCAAGGAGGACTTTGGGGATTAAAGGGTAAGGCCTATGGCAGGCTGTTCACAAGGGGCAATACTGGGCCTTTGCTTCTTGCTGCTGGCAGCTGACAGGAGGTAACCTCCTTCCAAAGAAACCAGTATCCAAGGCGAGGGCTCTGGAGATGCCATGTGGTGAGGGTACATCTCTTCTAGGAAACAGAGAGCTCATGTGACCTTGACCATTTGGCAAGCACAGTTGTCCCATGAGGAGTCACCTGGAGGTACACCAAAGAATCTGGACCCCCTTCTAAACTCAGAGTATGTGTTCTCAAAACTATTGTTTTAGGGGGCACTAATGTAATCTGTTAATATTTGTATCCTAATATTATGCAGCTGGCTATAAAGGATTATTACCATTTTTAGGGCCCGGCATGGTGGCTCATGCCTATAATCCCAGCACTTTGGGATGCCGAGGTGGGTGGATCACTTGAGGTCAGGAGTTTGAGACTAGCCTGGCCAACATGGTGAAACCTCATCTCTACTAAAAATACAAAAATTAGCTGGGCATGGTGGCACGTGCCTGTAATCCTAGCTACTTGGGGAAGCTGAGGCAGGAGAATCACTTGAACCTGGGAGGCGGAGGTTGCTGTGAGCCGAGGTTGTGCCACTGCACTCCAGCCTAGGCAACAGAGTGAGACTCTCAAAGGAAAAAAAAAGGCCTTTTCAGTAATGTAGCTATGTTTTATTTTTTATCTCATCCATAATTGTTTCATGGAATAGTTCTTTTCCCAAATGAAAAAGAGAGAGAGAATATATTTTGGAGAGGAGGATCATGGATCTGAAAAATGAAATTCTCCCAAGGCTTTGCTTCTCACTAATCCTGATGCTCTGAAGAGGAGCTGCAACACTTGGATTTTAATTCAGTCCATTAATAAATGAATTATGCAATTAGTTGATATACAATTAACTGGATTCACAACGCATGTAGAGCTAACTGGGTCAGTCTGCATCTGTATGACTGTAATGTGCCTAAATGAATTTGCCATCAAAGGACATGCAGTGGAATGGGAAATCAAATTTGTCTCCAGCAGAGAATCATGCCTGCCAGCTGCCGAAAGTTCTGCAGATAAAGCCTTGGTCTGAGTTGGCAGGAGAAACAAAAGCAGCACAATGCAGGACCCCAAGTGGCACTCTCCCCATTATAGAAGCATTGTTCTCCCCAGATGAGCTTGGACAAAGATCAATACATCCCGAATCCTTCTGGGCAGAAAGCATGAGCAATTAGATTTGGATTGGGATCTATCAATCAATCACTCGCCAAAAGTGGTTCTGGCGGCACAAAACGAAAATCTCTTAGTGCAACATAGCCCTTCCCTGGGACCTGCAATTTTGACTGACCCAGACGCAAAGTCAATCAAAATACTCAATCCTGTGGTATCTAATTTCAGCTGGAAACTGTAAGCAAATAGAACATTCAGTTGTGGTTTGTGGGTGTGACCAATCAATCCATGTCCAGGAATTTGTCGTATAATCAAGACGTTGGTGATCAAGTTAAGGCTGATATCAGAAGCCCACTGATATCTGTGGTCAAGGTTGGAGTGTGTGTGTGTGTGTGTCTGTATGCGTGTGTTTCTACCATAGAAAGAGAGGAAATCTTATGGGAATTTTAAAATGTAATATACTTAATTTTGGTTTTGAATTCCTCAAAATGTTTTTGAGATTCCCAAGACTTTCTGCATCGGAATCTGTACTTTAACAAGATCTCCACCTGATTCACATGTACCTTCTGTGAGAGAAATATGACTGTAAAGCACTCCATATTCATAGGAGTAATCACTGTGTTAAAACAGGGCACTGAGATCTCATCATGTTTGACCAAGTTCTGTGATGTGATAACTTATTACTGATACAATGACATGGACACTGCTATCCTTATCTCCATCATTAAACTGAGAAACCCTGAATATGGGAGTTGGTCTGGGCTTCACTATCAATTTGCTACATAAATTTTCCTACCTCTGAGAGTCTGTTTTCTTCTTTATACAATGAGAAGGTTAAACCAGAGTTAGAGCAAAGAACGCCTCTAACTCAAAGTGTCTTTTTTTTTTTTTCATTTAAAATCAACTTTATCAATGGACAATTTAAATAAAATAAATGGACATTTATAAAACTTCCGTGCATGTCTACATATTTTGAGAAATGTGTTCTCATGAGAATACCCCCTAATCAAGATAATAGAGCATTTCCATCACCCTCTCTGCCACCATATCCACCACCATGACATACCATTGGAAGGCTAGTATAGTGTGGTGGTGAGAAGTGAGTGGTTGAGTGATGAAAATGCTCTGTGTTTTGATTGGGTTTGGGTTACATGAAATTTACGTGCATCAAAATTCATGCAACTGAGCCCTTAAAATGTGTCCAATTTACAGCTGAAATTGAGAAAGATTAAGTAAATGCCTTAATGCCACACCTTTATTAACTGACTGATCCTAAATCTGACCCAAGGACCATTGAATTTCAACGCCATGCTCAACACTGCCATGTTACCCTGCCTCCCCCCATGACCCATGAGTGAAAGCTGCCCTGACTCCCTGTGTGGTGAGCCCTCCTGGGGAAGAGGCACCAGAAGTCTCCAGGCAAAGGTAGAAAGCTCAGCCTCCCTTGCAGACCTGTGTGCCACCCTACAGTCCCCTCAGAGGGGAAATGAAATGAGAGAGAGATCTTCAGCACACTTTCCCAGTGCTCAGAAGACTCACTTACAAACACAAATGCTCACACACAAAAACAGCTACAGATTTAACCCCAAGTGTCAGATATATAGAAGTGAGCAAATTGCTAAAATGAGTTGAAACACAGCCTCAAGACTTCTTACCTCAAGCTCTTAGTCTCTGACCTGGGTTTACGATCAGATCCAATTAGCAGGTGCTACATTAAAATTATAGAGCTACAAGGGTGCCTTAGAGGTCATCTAGTCCAGGGACTTCAGATTATTTTTAGCCATCAAATATTTTTTTTCAAACCAAATCTTATGCAGAAATGTAAATCAATAAAAGAGATAAACATATAAGTAATCCACTGGAAGCAAAGGTGGGGATTCCAGTGTTCCACCTACCACCATTCCACTGTGTTCTGTGAGGAATACAGCTCAACAAGTATAAAATCTGATCTAATGCCCTCTTTTGATCGATTAGGAAACTGAGGCTCTGAGAGGTCATAGCTCTCAAGTTAGGCAGTAACAGAGGCAGATCTAGAGAACTGCTGACAACCAGTAAAAAAAATGCTTTTTCTGTTACACTAAGCTGCCTCGACTAATAGCACAGAAACCCATTATTCTGGGCCAAATGATTTGTTCCGTTCTTAGTCACTCCATGGAGAATCCCGAGAACTCCATGCAGAAGTCAGGCAGCTCAGATTTGCTTAGCAACCATGAGCCATCATTCACTAAGCATTTCTTCCCAGAGTCAGCACCCTAATTTAGAGAATCTTGTACCGCTCAGACTGGAAAGGAAAAGTGCATTTGCATCTCAAGAGGAAAGGGGGCCTGGAATAGGGAAGGGAGGAGAACAGGAGTGCTCCATGATGGAAAATATATGTGGCCCAAGTGTGAAGAGTCAGGGGCAGAATTCAGAGACAAATCAGAGACAGGGTGAGACCCAGCTCTGCCGGGTGTCCCAGAATCACCCACAGGACTGTCTCAGTCCCCCACACTCCATCTCCCTTACACCTAATATCCAAGCAAACCACAAACATCTAGAACCAGGGTGAGCTCTCAGGTCAGAACAGAGCTGAGACATAAGGTGCCTCCAGCTGGTACCTGCCATGGTAGCCCAGTGCAGCTGGGAAGAGCAGTGACTCTACTACTTAAAACCAGGGACCTTGCATCACCCAGGGGCCACCAACCCCCTCTTATTTCCTTCTTCAACCACATTGGAGGGCAGGAAGTAGACTGCTAACCCTTCAGAGTTGGCCTAGCAGCTCTGTGTGGAAAGCTGTCTACAGAGCGTCAAAGCTCCCGCCTAATCCCCTGCCATTCCTTACTCTTTGATGAACTGAAGTTCAGTCCCAGGTGCTCCAGAAGAAGGAATAGATCAATCTAAATGAGTATCAACATGTTCCTAAAGTATCAATTCCTGGAATAGGTACTGAAGCGCTCTTATGTTTGAACACTGGAAGACACTAAAGTACTCCCAAAGAGATGCCTTCAACTTTGGAATTGCCATCTCTGTGCCCTAATCCCTACCACAAATCCCTTCCTCGAGACTGCAAATGCTTGAGCTTTGTCCATCTTTGGTCAACTTCCCACAGTGCTGAGCTGAGAAGTAAAATGGACCCAAAATGGCCCTATGAAGAGATGAAGATGTCTCTCTTACTGTTATGGAAGGATTTGGTGCTCACAGAGAATCAAATCCTCATATTTACTTAGAAATTGCTATTCTGGTGATTATCTTCGACCAATAGCTATTGAAAGTAGAAGTCCCCAAAATATATTTCAGGATAAGCTAGCCATGTTCCAAGGAGCATGACTGGATTTACCCAACTGCAGAATCAGCTGGGCCTGATTGCCCATTGCCCCCACGTCTCCGCATGGCCTTCGTGGTTATTGAGTTTTCTGGTGGCAGCAATGGCAGGAGCACAGAAAGCACCAGGTATCCAGACATGTGTTGTCCTAGCCAACAGCCAAAGCTGCATGTTGCTGGTGGTCGCTGCACTGGAAGCCACAGATTAAAGTATACCTCTATCACTGCGAGAGTTCTGTTGGGCAACACTGCTATAGACCTTTGCTTAGTCACTTACTTATCTGTCGACAAATATTTGAACACCTATTAGGTAGGGGCTCCTATTCTAGGCACTATGTCAGGGCTTTAGATCACAAGATCTAACTGGGGATATTGGGGAAGGCTTCAGATAGGTGATGACTTGCCTGACTCTCAAAGGCTGCGTAGTAGTTCTTTAGGTTAGGATGGGCTTGGGTAGACGGGGAGTACTTTACAGCAAATAGAGCTAGTATATGCGTAGGAACTTCTCCCCCTCCCTTTGTTTCTCTGGATTCTGCCTTTGGTCAGTTCTCACTGCTACTACTGAATTCCTTTACTTAGCTACTGACTCTGCTCTATAGATGGGTGACTTTGTTGAGCCTCAGTTTTCTTATTTGTAGAATGGGAGCAAGATACACCACTCAAGATTATTTTCAGAAGCAAATAAAGTAGAGGATAGGAAGATATGTAGTGCCATGAGGGACACATATTAGAAGTTTATTGACTATTGGCTCATCTTTTTCTCTTTATCAAATCCAAGGCTGGAGGTGCATGGGTACCACTTACGCCAGGTTTTTCGGCCCAGGCCCTAGCTGCAGAGGGCTGTGCCTTGTGGCTGCCTCATGATCTGCCTATGTGCTGGGCTAGAGTGCTGCTGTTAATTGCAGCTATTTCCAGCCCACAGTGAAGCTTTCTTTTCTTTTCCTTGCTTTGTTTTGCAGCAGGTGGTTCTCATTATTGTGCAGTGAGGTGGTGGCAGCAGAAGTATTGGCATGTGACATGTGATTTACAAACCACGTGTCTCATGCTTAGGGGTTGTGGGCAAACTCTACTAGTCATGCAGTCTGAAGTTTTCTCTGGTTAACCTTCAGGCTTCTAGGATCCAGCCTAGTGATGGGGAAAGGGATGAACTTTGAAATCAAGACAAGTATGGAGCTTCAGCTCTGTGATTTATCAGCAGCCTAGCCTTGCACAAGTTAGTCATTCTCCCTGTAATTCAGTTTCCTTATCTGTTAAATTTTTCAGTTTTCTCATCTATTTTGTGCTGCTCTGGTAGAATACCACAGACTCGCTGATATATAATAAACAGAAATGTATTGGCTCAAAGTTCTGGAGGCTGAGAAGTCCAAGATCAAGAGATGGTATCTGGCAAGGGTCTTCTTTCTATATCATCATGGCAGAAAGTAGAAGGGCAGGAGAGAGTGAGAGAGAGACAAAAAGGGGGCAAACTCATTCTTTCTTAAGGATCCCATTTCTGTAATAATGGTATTAATCCACTCATGATGGTAGAGCCCTTGTGGTCTGATCACTTCTCATCAGGTTCCACCTCCCGCCACAGTTGCATTGAGGATTAAGTTTCCAACACATGCTTTTTGGGGGACACATGCAAACAAGAGCAGTGGACTACTACTCTTCAGCTTGTAAGTCTGTGAGGGGAGTGATATGATGATATACAGCAAGCACGTACTACAGTCTAGCACTTATCTAGTGTTGCTTTTCCTTCCCTTCTGGCTTTAGGAATTTGAAAATTTGAGTATAGAGACCGCTGTCAAGAGACCATTGTGTATACTCAGTAGTCATGTACTCCTCACCTGTGTGTCAGCACTGTATCTCCTGGTCTCTGGTTCTCACCAGAGCCTATGAGATAGGGGTTATCATTTTAGTATGAAGGAAGATGGGGCAGAGAGCTGTGGCAATATCCCCAGAGTCACATTGCTAATGATGATGGAGCGGGG
This sequence comes from Plecturocebus donacophilus, assembly GCA_004027715.1. Taxonomy (NCBI): domain Eukaryota; kingdom Metazoa; phylum Chordata; class Mammalia; order Primates; family Pitheciidae; genus Plecturocebus; species Plecturocebus donacophilus. The sequence continues at coordinate 95,408 of PVKP010002485.1, read as the reverse complement.
ATCTCATTTCCAGTCTCTTCTCTGTAACCTCACCCCCTCAACCCCTTTCCAGCCCAACTCACAGCTGCTTCATGAGAAAAGAAAAGGGCAGGATGAGAGTAGCTGGGTCTCTCTGCTGTAGGCATGTTGTGGATCCCACATCTAACATCGTGCAGGAGCTGGAGAAGAGCTTGGACCACAGAGAAAGGCACTCAGAGGAAAAGGCCTGGGTGGGGCCACGTTGCACACTTTAGCCATGCAACCTTCTCAAGGCAGAATGATCAGCTGAGCTGTTTGCCAGAGAAGATAACAGTCAGAGAACAGCCTGGTAATGGAATGGGAAAAACTGACAAATAAAATGACGAGATGGGAAAGCTTGATCAGGACGTAAAGGCGCCGTGTCCTCACTGCCAGTCCCCTGGGCCCTCTTGCTTAGCCTAGTTAGATATCCAGCTGTTTCCCTCAGTCCAGGCCCTACTTTATCACCCAGAGCAAACTGTGATTATCAAAACTTTCAGCCGCCTACTGCTGATTCACCCATCTCTCCTGCATCAGCAGAACTGGAGGAAATGCACTCCCCAGAGAATCCTGCCTCCGGCTCTACTCCTGGAGGTGCTGGTGACGATGTCATGCCTGGTATTTAAAGCACAGGTCCTGAAAATTCCACTTTCGCATTCTATATATAATGCCTTTTGTCCAATTTCCACTAAGTGCTCATCTTATACAACATCCCCCTTAGACATAGTGCAATGGCCTGGGCCCTAATTTTGGGGGATGCTAGGCCCCCCAAATAACTTCTTTTTGGATAAAGAAATAAGGCTAATCTTCACAAGCAGGATATTAGAGTAGGCAGCAGTTTCAACAATGTGGAGGTTTTGGTGGGGACGCACACATATCAATACGATCTATTTGCTGGTAATCGCTTCTCCAGTTTGTTTATCATGACAGGTGTCCATGAACTGTGAATAGTGTAGATCCGTTACATTTATTCAACGCCTTGCATTTTTTGCTTTACATATGTGAATATACAAACACTTTACAGAGAGGAATATATCAACATATGAATAGTTTGCATATATGCATCCGTCTGTTTCTTTAGAGATTATTAGCCCCATTTCCTAATAAGGAAACTGAGACACAGAGCAATAGCTGTGTGGCTGGTTCCCAGTTAGGCTAGGACAAAAGCATGATGACTGGTCCTCCACCATTTCTTCACCCAACCAATATCTACTGAGTGCCTGCTGTGTACCAAATGGGATGCCACGTATTGGAGGTATACAAAAATGAGCAAAACACTAAAACAAAAACAAAAACAAAAAAACCTACACCTTTTTGACAATCATTTTGGGTGAGATGGACAATGAACACAATAAATAAGTCAATGGCATATTATGTTGGAAGGGGGTGCCGGCGAGTGGCAAGTGGGGAGTCACTAGCCTCAGCGAATATCAGCAGAGACACTAAGGCCTTGGAGGAGGTGCTGCAGCTATGCATTTTTCCATTTTGCATTTCCAACCCACGCCAGAAGTTGTGCATGGGAACACTGTCGGAGAAGATGAATGGGCGATGTGTCAGAAGCCGAGAATTCCTGGGCTTGCCCCAGACAGCAGCCGGGGTCACCTTGCCCGAGGGTGGCTTCTGAACGGCAGAAGAACAGAGGCTGAACTGAGTCCAGGCATCGTTGTTCCACATCGGGGACCTGATTCTAGGACTCAGGAAACAAAGGGATGCCTGTGTCACCAGAAGAAAATCATAATGAGAACTGGGAATGCAAGCAGTGGGGCTGAGGTTTTAATTAGTTAGTGCAGGGGAAAATCAGAGGGGCTGCCCATTTCATGATGAGAGCAGCCCAGCCAGGGTGTACGCCCCGGCCTCACTTGTGGACCTGATTCCTTCAGAGGCTGGCGGTGCAGCCTCCCCCGTTTTCACTTCCTCTCACTCCCTGGCTGCCCGGTCCTTCTCTTTGCCTTGGCACCCACGTGCTCAGATTCACAACCTCCTCTTGGTGCCCTTGGGCCCATCAGTCCACACTGTGGTTTAACGCTTTTTCTTCTTTCTGCCTCCCCTTACCTCTCAACATCCCCCAGCCTTTCTTCCTGCTCTGCTTTCTTCTGCTGGGGCCAGGCCCACAGCCTGTCATCCATTTATCAATGCATTGGAACTGTAACTCAGGTATTGATCTGCGTTTGTTGGTTTTTTTCCTGTAAACTCTGGTTGTAAAGGTTTCATTAGCCTGTCTCACAGTCATTACGTCAAGTAATAGGAAACATCCATCTTCCTCGGGCTTCACTTCTGCACCCAATGGAGATCGGTTTGAAGAGCGTTAATCAAGCTATGAAAATCATTGGCAGCTCATTCCTTTATGATGAAAAAGCTGGTTTGCAGCCTCACTGGGTAGCAGAGGTCTGACACCTTAGATACCTACAGCAATTACGGGCTGTGTGGTTTCCTGCTTAGGAAGTCTATTCTTTGCCGGACGCCTGTATGCAAATCTCATTCTTTGCTTTAATGTGATTCCTTGAGTGGTGTGCAGTAAGAACAAGGCATAGATAAGGCTGGGCTTCTCTGCAGAATTGTGGGTGAAAAGGAGGGTTGTCAGTTACTGCCATGCATCTCAGCCAAGGCCAGATCTGAACAGAAGTGGGAAAGATTTGCCTACATGATGTGATGCATGCAGGTGAGAGCTTGGGTATCACCCATTCATCGAACTCTTCGTTCCACCCAAGATGCCTTCACCCAGCCTTTCAGATGGAAGCAAATTAGCTACTTAGGTGGGGTAACAAAATACCCGACTATACAGAGCACTTTCACATACATCAAGTGTGCAGGAGAGAGAGTAAGTCCCTGGGGCAATAAGCACTAGAACAAGTAAACCTGGAGATTGGGAGTGGGAAAATGAGAAAAGAACTTAGAGGGCGGGTCCTGGGGAAGTAGGGTAGGGCAGAGCTGCGGGTGACCTTAGACTACAGGTCTCAGTGCACAGACCCTGAACCTGCAGCACCACCACCTGGGAACTTGAGAGAAGCCCCAGGCCCCGGGCCCTCTTACAGATCTCCTGAATCAGAGAGTCTGGAGTGCGTACACAGTCTGTGCTTTAAGAGGCCTTCTAGATGATTCTGGTCCACTATCCTAAGTATAAAGGAATCCCATGATAGAATCAGGTAAGGAAATGGAAAAACAAGGATGTCGAAAGGACAAACGTAAACATGGAAAACACAAAATGTGCCTCAGACTGGTCCTATGACACCAAAATGAGGACAAGTCATGGTCTGGGCCATCCCACTGAGAGAAGTGGTTGGTTCTGGGAGAAGAAGGAAGGTTCTAGAAGCAATGCGTAGGCTCTGAGACTGGTATTGCTATGTACTACTTATGTGTGATGGGGAAATGATGCCCTCTGCTTCTGATTCATCATCTGCAAAAGGGAATGATGATAATAATAATACTTTCTTGAGAAGATTCTTTTAAAAATTATAAGACTTAACACATGCAGAGAGGCCTTTAAGCAGCATCTGGCATGGAGTAAGTGCTGAATAAATGATAACTATGGGTATCATTTCACACAGCTGTATAGAACACATAAAAGACAAGGGAGAAGCAAACAGAATCGATTAGCTGACCAGAATATAGTCAGATGAGTATATATATTATGTTATATTAGTGTAGCAGAAGAGAGTTCACAATGCCCAAAATGAATCAAAGAAGCAAATGCACCAAGAAAAAGACTGTTATTGAATCATAGGCTCATTTATTTATTCTCTCATTCAGCGTACATTATGTAACACTCTAGGGGTCCACTGTGCACCTCGGGCAGTACAGAGATGCTGAGAAGCAAGTCTAGTGAGACCCTAGGGTCATAAAGACATCAGGAAATGACACCAGAGAGGCAGCTTCAGGTTAGGCCCAGAGATTGCTGGGGACACCAGGAGGGTCATCTAAGGCAGAATGGGTAGCTTGGCTTCCTGGAGGAGATGCCGGGGGGCACTGCAGATACACAGGGCATCATGAACAAAAGATACAGAATTGAGAAATGATAGCATAAAAGCAAAACAGATTGGGGTGCTGGAAGCATGGGCTGCGACCAGATAGTCACAGGGGAGACAGCTCTGCAGAAGCATCGTTGTGGGTCTCACGGGCCAAATTCATGAGCTTGAACATTATCCTCCAGATCAAGGGGAGGAATTAGGAGACTTAAGAAGAGGAGTGATCTGTTCATGCTTTAGCTTTCTTTCTCTGAGGCATGAGGAGGTTGGATTTGAAAAGAGTAAGACTAGGAGGAGGAAAATCAGCTAAAAGCTCTAGTTCAGGGCTCACCATCTCTGCTGGGGTTCCATTGCCTTCTGTCTTGCACAGGAAGTGGCATTTCATCTGGGACTTGAAGGATGTGAATGGCTCAGCTTCAGGGTGACCGGAACAAAGGGCAACAGGGAGAGGGGCTGGCAGGCTGAGTTTCTGGGACAGGTATGTGCTCAGGAACACAAAGAAGTGGAGTGCAGTCCCGGGGAGAAGGGTGGAACATGACGAGGAGAGGCAGCCTGGGCGGATGCTGGTAAGGAGCCCGAATTTTATTCCAAGCATAATGCAAAGCCAACAGAAGTCTGCAGGAGGGGAAAGGTATGAGGCTAGTGCAGTTCCTGAAACATGTACTGGCTGGACTGTGGTTAGTGGAGACAGAGTGAGAAAGGACAGAAACAGGGACACTGGCTGGGAGGATGCTGCAAGAGCCAGGTCCTGGTGGAGGTGACTGGGACCAGGCTGGTAACAGCTCTGATTCTGGGTAGGGCTGGGAAATGTGAATGGTAGCTTAGAGACATATATCTAATCCCACAGTGCTGGGAGGTAAGTATTAGCAACCCCATTTATCAGATGAGAAAACTGAGGTCCAAAGAATCTGAGAAACGTATTCGTACTCACAAAGCTTCCAAACAGGATTCCCTCCAGGTAGCAATTCCCACAATATCTTCTCTTCAGTCCTGAAGGGAGCATTTGTTTGGTAGGAGGGGCTGGACAGAGATGACCAAGGAAATAGGGATAAATGTCTGTGTAAAAAGAGCCAGGAATAATCTAAACCTCCTTCTTAACCATCCGTACCTAATGCATTGATCTTCTCCCTGCAAATATATTTCCTGTATTCTTCCCTTTCTGACTTAAGCTTTGTTGTTTATTACTGAAGTCTTTGAAATACCTTGAAGAGCAGAAAAAAGAGCTTCTCCCCTCAGGCTGTCAGAGGGGGAGCCCAAACCAACATACAACAAAAAGAAAGTTTTGGGAAGTTACCTGTTTTATCTGAAAGATTTATGTGAATGTTGTACTCTGCTTCACAATGCAACTCTGCTTATTCCTATGTTTAAAACTATGTTTTAAATTGCAGCCAGGTATCACAGGATTAAACAAAAGGTTTACCTTCCTGAATCATGCATGGTAATATGATGAATACTTTGTTTTGCCTCTTACTGTGCGCCAGGCACTAGTTGGAGTATGTTAGATTCATTGCCTTACTGTGAAGGTGCGTTTTGTTAAATCATTTGCAGATGAGGAATTGGCTCAGACAGGGAAGTGACTTGCCTAAGGACACACAACTAGCATGTGCAAAATCAGGACTTGAACCCAGTTATGTCACAGCACCTGTGCACGTGGCCATATTCCTCAGGTATGGTAGCCCGGGGTATTATAGAAAGCTTGGCTCTAAATAATATCTGAAAGTTCATGCAGGAAGATATGATTTCTCACGGCTCAGCTGATTAGCTACAGAGCAAGCTCAGGTTTTTAGTTTTGGGGGCTGTGGAGAAAGAGGATGACAGAGGCTGAGAGGAAGAAGTTGATGTCATTCTGGTAGCCGGCAGCCCAACTGTCCTGTCCATGGGACCAATGTAGACATTGGTGGCAGGCACTGAGGATGGCAATAGTAACCGGAGTTTCTGGGCATGGGGATCGTCCACTCGCAGTGGGAACTAGCTCAGAGCTGAAGAATGAAGCCGTTTTCAGCCCTTGCTGGAGGAAGTTGGTAAGAAAGAACAGGTATAACAAGCCCAGGAAAACAGATTCTGGTTCTACAATGAACCCTAGCTCTGAATGTAAAAAGCAGGAAATCCACCCTCTAGATAGAACACCATGTAAGAATTGCTGTGAAGAGGAAGAGGAGGCTGCAATTTGGTGGGTATCTGGGGTTGCTGGTCTATCCCAAGCCATTATTGCAGTTTCTTCCCCACCACCCAGTGAGCCTGAGGATGCCATTCCACTGCTGTTTCTGGCCAAAAACTAAGGAGGGAGGAATACATGCCGATTAGGAAGCATGAGTGTCTGTAGCTGAGCGATGCTAAGAAAGACAATGATGGACATTACATAATAACTCTCCTGTTTTATAGCAGAGGACGGATATGTGCAGCCTCTTTTTTAACCCATCTAGGGTTAAAACCCCTGTTCCATGGTCCATTCCTCCTGCAGTTCTAACTTAAATTAGTGTGCTTTATTGTAATTCAATTACTGTTTATATTTCTAATGAAGAAAACCAGCTTCAGAGAAGTCTCCAAACAACAGCCTTCACATGTAAAGCACGTTTTTAAGATGAAAAGAATTATGCCAAAAATCCTAAGTCTGTTGGCAACCTTCTTCCTTTCCCCCTAAAGTTCTGAAGCATCCTCATGCAGGTATTACAGGGACTGACACGGGATAGAGGGGCCCACATCCTAGCCTCCCTCTCCTGACAGGCCTCTCGACATTTTGCCATCCTGCTGTCCTCCAAGCCAGCTGAAAACTCAGCTAGGGCCATTTACACTCACTGAGTAACAAGAGGCCAAGATTCAGGCAAAGAGAGGAATGAGTTCATTTGCAGCCTCAGGGCTGAAAACAGTCTCATTGCAAATCCAAAACAAATCAAGAGACAGGAGGCAAAGACTGAGAGTAATTTGTCAATAACCATCCTGGGAAAAGGTTAATCCAGAGCTTGGGGTAATTCATGGGAGGGTTGAGATCATTCAGGACATGTTCGATATGGTAAAAGGTGGTCACTGCCTGAGACACAGAACACCTGGCTCTGGAAGGGTGGAGGAAGTGTTGAAGGGAGGAGAAATTTCTAGCAAATCATATAATGACTGCTATTTGTTAATTAACATTTATTAAGTTCATCTCCTAAGCCAGCCACTGTGCTTAGTGTTTTTTGTATATATTTTAAGTGATGTAATATCTCAAAGCATTGTGACGGAGGAATTATTTCTGTTTGACAGATAAGGAAAGTGAGACTCAGAAAATAAATGAACTGCCCGAGATCACACAACTCAGATGTGCTCAAATTGGGACTTCAACTCAGGTGTGTGCAACTATGAATCTCTTAACCATTATATCTTTTGTCCCCTTTTACTGCTTTTAATAACTTTACTCTAATTGTCTTGTGTTGATAGCTAACCCTTAGATTACTCCAAATTTTGCATATGAATAGCTTGAGTTTCCTACCTAGTTATGAGTTACATTAGGAAGAGACAGTTTTATGCGTTTTAAATATCCCCTCAAGTGAAAAAAATGCCCTAGATGTAATAATTTGCTTTTCCACACTACAATCTTCAAAACATTTCTGCATATGTATATTTTCTTACTCCATCCTTGTGAGAGGAATAGGCTATTATTATCCCTAATTTACAGGTAAGAGCACAGAGGCATAAAGAGTTCTACAATGTGCCTCAATTAGCAAATGGAAGAAAAAGACCTGAGCTCTTTGTTGGTTTTACTTCTGGCCCAATGTCCTTTTGTGTCAGGTACTGCTAATTGCCTCCCCCAAAGCTGGTTCTTCTTGCTAACAGGCAGAACTTCCCCATATTTGTTTAGAAAGAGGGGATCTTTTGATCTTAGGAAACACAGCTCAGTCCTTAATCAAGGGTTGGGCATTAATCCTATTTCAGGCAATAAGATGTAAATAGGGAGGGTTTTCCTCCCTGATAAAAGAATACTCCGTGCCTTGCTTCCTAACTGGAATACAGGACATGATTTCTGGCACTGCTGCAGCCATTTTATGACCATGAGAAGGCCAAGGGCATTGCATACTGATCTTGAGCCCTGACATTATAGAGCTGCTAAATCCACATAAGCCACTGCCAATGAGCACATCTTTGTTATAATAAAACATAAAATGAACCTCTGTTACCTGTAACTAAAAGATTTCCTACTAATTTAACTTTGTACTGCACCAATGAAATAGCACTCTGTTGATGTGAGTTTGGAAGGAGGTGATCTATAAATGTACTTTGTACAGCATGGCCAATCAATGAAAGCACTACGTGAATGCAAGTGTCATTATTATTGCTACTATGTTATATTAAACACTCTTTGATATGATTTTATATTTGCATTTGGATTGCTGGAACTCAACTCCCCACAATGGAGAGTGAATGTGCTTTACTGAGAGTAAAGGCTGCTCTGATCAATTGTCACTGAGCCAAGTGCTGGGCCTGTGCTTTGAACTGTTACAAAATCAAAACAAAGATCAACCTTTCTTGCCTCAGTTTTGCCTTCTGTACACTAGCATGACAATTTCCATTCTCTCCATTTGGAGTATAGAGTGAACAGGAAATAGAGATGGGAGAGAAAAGTAAGGGAGCAGCAAGAAAGAATCTCAACACTTCCAAAAATGATTATTATGCTTGGGCACTGCGTTAGCCAGTGAGCCATGAGCAGGCTCACTAACCAACAGCTTTGCAAGGTAAGTATTGTCATCTCTGAACACTGAGGGACATGCCTGGGACATGATGGGGAAACTGAGATGTCTTGATGAATCACACGCCCACCAAGGGTCTGAGATGGTTATCTGGATGTTCCCCCCTTCCCTGCCACCGGCAAGAGCTGCAGAATATAAAGCAGTGTGAGGAGGACCTCTCTGAGGCCAGGGTACTAGCTCACAAAAAACAAAGTCAATGGAATTGATTTCCTGGATGGAACAAACGGGGCTCTTTGAATCCTTACAGTGACTGTGTATTGAATTACAGGCATAAGAGAAACTTTGAGGGAAAATGAGCTCAGCCCCTCAGTTCTGTACAGTCAACAGTTACATCGAAACCAGAATCTCCCTTTCTGTCCTCTAAAAACAACAACGTTTGATCAGAGGAAGCTGCGAAATTTGCCAGGCACAAACAGGGAAAGGATTGTTCAAAGTACAGAGAGAAGAAAAAGAATTTAGAAAAAACAGGTTGAATGTGGAGCCACCTTCCAAAGGCCTGGCAATAAAGGAAGTAGTTCAATTAGGAGTTCCACACCCAGCCTTCCACACTCACTCCTCTCAGAGTCTATGTGGTTTTGAATCAATCCCTGAACCCGTGAAAGAAGTGTGCTTAAACCGTCCTCAGAGACTAGTACAGATTTGATTTATAGATGAAGAAAGCACGGCCCCTGTCCTCGAAGTGCTCGGTGTCTACTGTGGGCAAGCCCTTTAATGTCCAATGTGACAAGCATAGCATTGCCTTTATGATTTGTAGCTGGACGCTCTGAGCTTTGCTTACTCCTTAATTTTAATCAGTAACGTCTCTGTAACAGACGGAGATACAGTTTCGTTTGGATGAGAGATAGAAGCATGAAGTTCTTCAAATAGGGCATCTTATCACTGAAATTTAGATAATGCATGGGAAGCACCTCATGACTGCCTATTACATTATAAGAAGGTGACTCCTTCTCAAAAGTTCAGGCCTGAGTTGAACAAGAGTTCCTGGGTTAAATCCTGCCTCCTCCACTTACTAGCTATGTGGCTATAGTCAAGTGCTCTGTGCACCTTAATTTTTTAATCTGTAAAATGGAATAGTAATTGAATCTATCAAAGAGTCATTGAGTGAATTAAATGAGTTAACACACGTAACATTCTTAAAATATGCCTGGTACATAGTAAGTGCTCAGTAAATTTTAGCCATTAATAGGAATTGCTCTTTCTTGGCAAATAGTTGCAGTAGTAGTAAGAGTAAGCCGGAGTTGGAAAAGCAGAAACAGACACAACTGGTAGGTGATTTATTATCCGTTTGGAAGACCCAGAAAATGAGCAGTGTCACAAACTCTAGCAGCACTGTTTTGTCAAGGGAAATGTCTACGATTTGATGAAGCTTGAAAAACTCTTAAATGCCTGATTCTCTTCAAATTTACTGCTGGCTATGGCAGCAGATCACTGTGCTTCCAACAAACTCAACGACAACAACAACAACAAAGAGGAGAAAAGGAAAAAGAAAGGAAATCATTATGGAGCTACAATTTACTGAATCCTTTCAATCACAAAATTAAGGTGAATTTGGGATTGGGACAAGTACTCTGATGTAATCTGAAATGACTTTTCTGTTTGATATAAAGCCACAGAGAATGCACAGGGACAGTTTAAAGCACCAGCAAGGTGAGTGAGCTGCATTAAAATGGAAATGAAAAATAACCCAGAAAATGCTATTTATTGTAAAAATTGCCGGCATGCTTAGAGCTGCTTTGATCATCTTTGCCTCAAAGAAAGCAGAGCCAACAAAGTGAAGTTTCAGAAAGGGCAGTGAAATGATCAGAGACATAATGGGTGAAAGGAGGTCTTTATCCCTAGAAGGAAAGAAACAATTGCAGAAAAATTCTTTGGCTTAATAGAGATCTATTGGATAATGAATGGTGAGGAGCGGCCATTCAGGTGCTGCCCTCTCCCCTGTCCCAAATCACAAGAATGAGAAGGAATTTGAAAGGACTGAAAATAGATAAATGGCCATCATATGTTTAAAGCCTCAACTGGGGAAACTGGCAGCCTTGGGGCATTTTTGAAGCAAACAATAGAGAGACTTTCTAAGAAGATCAAAGGTTCTGCGCCTGCCCAATCGCAGCTCATCCTCCAGGGGTGTTTGCTGAAAAACAGAGGGGCAATGCTGCACTAGATCCTCTGGAACACACAGAGCCCACCCCCACGCTGTCCACAGGGCAGTCTGTTGAGATGAAGGTTGTGGAGGAGGGGAAACGAGGGAATTTATTTCCCCTCTGGGATTTAGAAAATGCAATATGTAGGACTAGAAAGAAATTTTCAGATTTTAGTTGATGTGAGGCAAATTTTCCTACCCTCCATTCCTCCCAGCCCGTTACTGAAGGAAGAAAGAATCCCTCTTGGCCTTGGGCACTCAGAGGTAATCCAGGACCAGTGACACCACCCTCCCCACAGAGTGTTAAAAATGTAGACTGTCAGCCTCATCCCAGATCCCAGAACCAGCATCTGAATTGTAATAAAACTCACAGGAGCATCAAAGTTGAGGGATTTACTACAGTCTCTGCAATCTGGAGAACAGAGAAAAGACTGGGTGTGCCTCCCCCGCAGCTGTGCCATTCACATCCTGTGGGGACAGTCAGCCTAGTACCTGCAAAGCCTCCATATCTTCCTCCAAAAACAAGGAATCAAACCCTATGAGTATGACATTAGATAATTTATTTAAAGAATTTGGAAATGTATTAACATCTGACATATAACAAGAATTTAAAGGCATTATTGTAGGTTACAATGATTGATATGGATAATGATCCAAAGACCAAGAAATGGAAAGAAAGATCCACTAAACAATGAGCCGTAATGGAGAACAGAGAAACTGTACAAGCAGTAAGAAAAAGGGAAAAGGATGTTGACTCTGAACATATCAACCTGTGAATGATCAGTGTAAGAGATGGAGCAAGGGACAATGGAAACCTGCTACGAAGCTCCAGAGTATACAGATGGCTTTATAGAAATCCCAACTGTCAGCAGGCTTGAGCGACAAGTAAACGGGTTACAAGTTAATTAAGAAAGACAATGCATAGCTCGTGTGTGTTTTCCTTGGTCATTTATCAAACATTTTGGTATTGTTTGATTTGTTCTTGAGGTAGGTAGTTAAGGTGCATTGCTTATTTTATATTCTTCTAAATAAGTGTTATTTTACTTTTTAATTAAAAAAATTACTGTAAGGTAATTTCTCACTTACTTTACTGAAATTCAACCGGAGACTCAAGATATTCCTATAATAGATATACTATCCCGACAATGAAGAAGAAATAACGTAGCACTGGTGAAGTATGTTAGAGAAAGGCATACATTTCAAGAGATCCAAATACCCAAAAGAGTGGTAAGGACACATCGCAACAGTAGAAATAATGTAAGTTGCTTTTAGAGTTAATTTTGTGAAGAATTCTGGGAGAAGATGCAATTTGAGTTTAGGGGGTAGGGCAGTCAGGTGACCTAAGGTCAGTCTCTTGTTGCATCTATGCCCACAGCAGAACAGGGGCAGCTGATATCCCATCTATGAAGGAGTCACTGCAACCTCTTAGCTCATGCTTTTACCATTTAGACACTCTGGAGTAGGCACCCCACCCCATCTTTAGTCTTAGTCTAATTAATAGCTTGGTTAATAAATAGCAGTCTGTTATTAACAGACAGGTGTATTCCCTTGTCAAAGGTCTTGGCTAAATCATCTTGACTGTCTCCAATAACAATGCTAATGACCCTCTGCATTAGCTTTACATTGTAAAACATCTTTCCTTGATGTTTGTTCAATAATTTTATGAGAATTAGAAACATTTATTATAAATCCTGGGATACTAAAGGGCTCCTGGAACACAGGGCTGTAATTCATGTATTTGGAACCCTGCTCTATCAGCTCTCAGAAGTGAGGAATGTTCTAGGCTACCATGAAACTGTCTAGAATATTTTCCCCAGAAAGTATAAAGGCCCACAGTTGGAAATCATGAATCTTAAATAAATTTAAATGATTCAGTAACTTTCAACACAATGGTTACCATGCCACATAGGAGAGTTTTATAGCCAAACTGCATATTCTGGCACTGAATTATGTATTTGATTAACATGTAGATGTGTAGTAAGGTAAATATAAGAACAATTACGGTGATCAGGAATGTGGACTAATCAAGATGTTGAAAATACCCCAGAGCTTATGTAGGGAGTATTAAGGAACCAATAAAGGTGATTTCTTTTACTTAAAAAAAAATGTTTTCTCTTACCATGCTTAGTGGTCCTGGGACTGAGGGATTCAGAAGGGTGAGTAGGAAAGACAGCCCCTGAGGGTTTCCTCTCAGAATAATGAGCAAATATCTGCTGCTTATTCATTCAAAGTCTCTTTGAATTTAGAAGGGAACTCAAGTCATAGCTAACTAAACTTTCAAAAGGCAGAACTTTCAACTTTTAGTTTTTATGTTTATTTGGTCCAAATTTTCTCTTGTTATATCCACGAATGTCATTCTAAACAGCTGACACATCTATATAAACTTATAAAATTGGCCCATTCTGTAACTTTCAGGCTGGAGATAACTTGATATCTTTATCTCCTTCATTCCAGACCACTCACTCATACCCCATATTTTTAGCCATCTACCATAAGTCTGCACTTAGATTATCTGATATCACCCAATGTTATCTAGCTGAAAATGGAACTCATAATCTGCCTTATTTCCTCCCTCTAACTGTCTTCATTCCAAATACCTCCATTCTGCTCCCAGTGACTGACTCTGCTGTCAGTAGTTTCAGTATTCACGGGCTAGAAACTTTTTACCATTGGTAATCCCTCCTGCCCTTTATTCTTAAACCTAATTTATCATTTGGAAATGTTTCTTTTCTCATTGTTCTTTTCAGAGTTACCCTGCACTTTTATGAACAACATTCATTCACTTATTCATTAATTTAATAATATGTTGGGGGCACTTGCTATATTCTGGATCTCAGTCAGCCCTTTTGAAGCACTAGGTCCTAGGAGTAAGAAAGACCCAGAAGTAGCTTTGCACTGGCGAACCTCGCCTTTGTTAGCCCACTGTGTAATTGGATTGATGTGGTCTGTTTCCATTCTAGTGGCTGTCAGAGAGTAAGGTGAATTGCTCTATAGAAAGACAGTATCAGCCAGTGCCTTTCTAATTCTTTATACATAATGTCTGGTATTTAAAAAAAAAAATACCAAACATATTAATTGACAAAATCAAAAGAAAAATAGGTAACAGAAAACAGTCACAGATGACACAGATTGGCCTTTTCAAAAGTAAACTTAAAATAGTTGTAATTGATATGTTCAATAAAATGAATGACAATATGGAGCACTCCACTGGAGAATGCAATCTCTATACATATCTCTAACAGAAATTCTTGAACTGGAAAATAAACTCTGAAATTATAAACCCAATAAATGTGTTTCACAGCAGATTGAACTTAACTAGTTTTATGAGGCCAAGATAACTTTCTTATCAAAACATGACCCAAATATTATAAAAGAGATGAAAGTACATGCCTTCTTTCTCAAAATCAGTTTCACAAATCTAAAACAAAATCATATAATTGAGCACATTGTAGACTAAAAGATATCATTTCCTTAGATGCAAAAGACTGGATGGCATTCAACACCATTTATGATATAAAATGACACAACACTCTTACCAAAATAGAAATGCAAGAGAGCTTTCTTAATTTGATGACAATTATCTACAAAAAAAAAAAAAAAAAAAAAAAAAAAAAAAAAAAAAAAAAAAAAAAAAAAAAAAAAAAAAACCTATGGCCATAACGTTTAATGGAATTTTGAAAACTTTCCTTTGAGTCTAAGAACAAGACAAAGATACCCATTATCACCGTCTTTATTCAAGACTGTGCTGGAAACTATAGACTGTGAAATAGGTAGGGAAAAGAAGGGCACCATAATTGAAATGATAGAAATAAAGCCATCATTATTCACAGGCATCATGATGTCAAGCCTAGAAAACAAAATGATCTACAAAAAGAAAGTATTATAGTTAGTACACAAGTATAGCAAGTCAATAAATACCAGATTAATTACACAAAAAGTGATTATATTTCTACATACCACCCACAATGAGATTTTTATAATACTCTATTGTTTATATACCATCAAACACTAGGAATAAACTCAACAAAAAGACTTACAATATTTATACCAAAAAACTATAAATTATTGCCAAGAGAAATTAAAGAAAATCAGAATATATGGAGAAATGGACCACGTTATTTGTTGGTGATTTAATGATTTAATATTTTAAAGCTGTCGATTCTTCTTTAATTAATGCATAGATTCCATGCAGTATGAATCAATATCCCTGCAGTAGGTGTTGATGGAAATTGACCAGTTGATACTTAAACTATCAGAATACAAAGGGCTAAAAGTAACCAAAGCTATCGGGAAAAATAAGAACAATGTTAGGGGACTTAACTTGCTAAATACCATGACTTATTCACTGTAGCTACAAAGGTACATTAATTAAGAAAGGCCAATATATGGAGTGACTGGAGAGAGAGCCCAGAAATTAGTCCACATAAATACAGTCACGTGGTTTATGAAAAAGGTGGTACTGCAGAAGATGAAGGAAGAATAATCTTTCCAATAAATGGTACTGAATGAATTTCATATCAATGTTGGAAAGAATAAAATTTTACTCTCTACCTCATATCATATACAAACATAAATTTCCGATGAATTTTAGTTTCTCATGTTAAAGGAAAACAAAATACATTTTCTAGGAGATAGAAAGAACACTATCTACATTAACTTGATTTATGTAAATTTTTTAGAGGACATAATACTATCCTAGAGAAAAATGGACTGCATTAAAATTTAAAATGTATGTTTTCACAACTAAAAAAGTAAAACTCAAAGCCATAGAGTGAAAGGAAATGTTTGCAATATATGTAACTGACAAAGAACTAATATCCAGATTATATTTATTATGCCTTTACATCAATAAGAAAAAGACACAATTTCAATTTAAAAAGTGAGCAAAATTTCAATTTTAAAAAGTAAGCAAATGTTAGATAACATTGGGTGATATCAGGTAATCTATTACTAACTTTTTGAATTTTTTGAACTTCAGTTTAAAAAATAAACGGAAGACAGTCAGTTTAAATTAAAAGATTTGAATAGGACTTTCACAAAATGAGAACCGTAAATGATAAATAATCATACAGTGATTGGTTCATTAGCAATCAGGAAACTATGACTTAAAATAATGAAATATAATTACATCTCACATGAAAAAGACCAATACCAAGTGTCACTGAGGAGGCAGAGCCACTGAAACAGTCCTACACTGACTGTGGAAGTATAAGTTGTTAAGACCACTTTGGAACATGATTTTGCAGTATGTACTGAAGGTAGATGTATTACCCAGAAATTTCACTTCTAGGGAGATGACCAAAAGAAATACGTGTATATAGGCACCAAGAAACATGTGTGATGGTTTTCATAAAAGCAAGATTCATAGTAGACACAAATTGGAAATAACCCAAATGTCTACTAACACTGCAATGTTCCATTAAATTTTATCTATGGAATGAAATACTATACAAGAATAAACAAACTATAGCTAATTCATCCATGCAAAACATGGATGAATCCTACAGACATACTATTGAGCACTAAAAGCCAGTTACAAAAGAATATACAATATATGATCCCATTTATGTAGAGTATTCAAACAGGCCAAGCAAAGTGATGGTGTTAGAGATCAGGCTAGCGGTTACCTTTGGAGACGTGGCAGATGAATGCGAAATGA
Organism: Plecturocebus donacophilus; assembly: GCA_004027715.1. Taxonomy (NCBI): domain Eukaryota; kingdom Metazoa; phylum Chordata; class Mammalia; order Primates; family Pitheciidae; genus Plecturocebus; species Plecturocebus donacophilus. The sequence continues at coordinate 78,932 of PVKP010002485.1, read as the reverse complement.
TATGAGGAGACTCCCGTGGTGCTGGGAGTGTTTTACATCCTTGGTGGTGGTTCCCTGGGTATTCTGACTTTATGAAAACTAATTCATGTGTACACTTCTAATTTGTGCATTTTTCTGTATCTATATGCCTATATTATATTTGAGTCAAAAACTTACTTAAAAGACCAGTTTCAAAAAGAAGAAAGTAAATGACAATATCCAAAATATCAAAGAATTAAATAAACTGAAGACAGTCAATGAATATCATCTTTGTTTTTCAGTGGGGTATTGCTAATCGTGACAAGAATAATTCTACTTTTCTCATATTTGCTAAGTCTCTGAGCTCCTTTAACTTATTTCTCCATTGATACCTGAAGAAAAATTCTCCCTGCTTGTAGAAGAGCTCTGGGTGGTGTGATTTTTCTCTCCTCTTCTCCCTTCAGAATTCTTTTCTCTTATACACGTATACACCATACAGCAGCAAGAGAAACTCCCCCAGCAGGCTCACTAACTAGGGCAAGGCAAACCCCTTTGCTGGGTCAGAGGTATGATGAGCATGTCAGCAAGTGAGCACCTGTCCAAGGGCACTCAGGCCTCCCAGCTCACCCCACTGTGGGTCTGTGAGTTCCGCCCGCCTCCCAGCTCACCCTGTTGTGGGTCTGGAAGCTCTGCCTGCCTCCCAGCTCAGAGGCTCCCTCCTGTCTACTGTTCCCGAAGCACTTGCAGGAGGTACCAAGGCAAAGCTCTTTGCTTCCCACCTAGCTGTCCTCTCTGTGACACACACGGAGATGGAAACCGTGAGTCAGCAGATTTGAAACCGGGCTTCTGGCTGCAGGCAGCTCCCAATCTGGCATCTATTAGTAGTGGGTTGTCCCAGGACTTCCACATCAAACCCAAAACAGCTGAGGAACTGGCAGATGTGAGCAGAAAATAGAAGAAGGACCCAGCATAGGGAGTACAGGTTTTTGTTTTGTTTTGTTTGTTTTTGTTTTTGTTTTTGTTTTTGACACAGAGTCTTTCTCTGTTGCCCAGGTTAGAGTGCAGTGGTGTAAACTTGGCTCATTGCAACCTCCGCCTTCTGGGTTCAAGTGATTCTCCTGCCTTAGCCTCCTGAGTAGCTGTGATTTCAGGTGCCCACCACTGCGCCCAGCTGATTTTTGTATTTTTAGTAGAGACAGGGTTTCACCATCTTGGTGAGGCTGGTGAAACTCCTGACCTCCTGATCCACCTGCCTCAGCCTCCCAAAGTGCTGGGATTACAGGCGTGAGCCACCACTTCAGCAAGAGTCGAGTTCCAAAAAAGCTTTGTTCCCCTCACTGTCCTGCCCCATGACAAGGAAATCCACTGGTGTTCAAAAGAGCAAGTCTCTTTGCCAGAATGCTCTTCTCTTCACAGACCCTGAAGTAATATACACCTCTTGGCAAATCTGATATAGAATGGTCCTCCGCAGGCTTTTGAACACAGCTCTTGACCTGTTTGCCAGGCTCTGGGTGACTAGTCTTCCCTTCAACTATGTGCCCTCCCACCTCTAGCTGGACTCTGGGGTTGACTCCCCACACTGTGTCCTTTCCAGCACAACGTAGGCAGTCAATAGAGGATCTGCTATGGTAGCAGAGTGGCAGAGAATCTTGGAGTGGAATTGTACATAAATGAGGAAGTTACATGGACACAGCCTCTGTTGTTCAAATCTGTTTGGCATGGTTTTCCCCCTGGGTTGAGCCTGGACAGCTCTTGGGAACCTCCTGTCTATTTCTCTCTCACCTTAGCCCCCAGTAGCCTGGAGCACTTTCTCTTGGCCCTGTTGGCACTGAGAAGCTCAGCCCAGCCTGTTTATGGTATAGGCCACTCTGTTATTCTCAGGTTAAATCATTTTTCTATTTTTAAATAACTCAAGGCCTAATTCAGTGGTGTCACTAAGTTTTTGCCACAAAACTAGCCTGAATTAAATTCATTTTCCTCTTGATTGCGGCCCAGAAAAAGAGGTCAAATTAAGTTTCCTCTCCACAGGGCTCATTCTCACCACAACCTGTGCACACCTCTGCTCAGCCTCTCCCTGCTTTCTCTCAAAGCAGTTTTGTTTTCTTTACAATTCCATCAAATAGCTCATGAGAGGAGTACTTATTTCCAAGTTAATGTCTTCTCAAGTCAAATTTCAATAAAATTCACTTTTCATGGATCGAAAAAGGATTAAGGAATTTTAGAATGTTCGTTGACAGTTTCTTCTAGAATAAATTGAATTTATGCCTTGGATGATGTATGTTAAGCATGACCATTTATGCTTTATTCAACAACTGTAAGAGAAGGGGGACATTTTTCAAAGAGTAAAAATAAAAAAATGAGAGAAAGGTTTGTTATTTTCTCCTGGGACAAACAATTTATAAATAAATATATATTAGTGTTCTCCAAAGAAGCAGAGCTAATATGGTGTGTGTGTGTGTGTGTGTGTGTGTGTGTGTGTGTGTGTGTGTGTAGAAAAGAGAAATTGGCTCACATGATTCTAGAAGCTAAGAAGTCCTAAAATCTTCAGGCAGCAAGCTGGAGACCCAGGAGAGCCAATATGTAGCTCCAGCCCAAAAGCCAGGAGGCTCAAGACTCCAGAGGACTAGTGTTTCTGTCTGAATCTTGAAGGGTGGAGTAAAAACAATGTCCCACCTCAAGTCATCAGGCAGGAGGAGCTCCTTCTTACTCAGCAGTCTTGTTCCGTATTCAGTGGATTGGATGAGGCCTATTTGTATGGTTTAGATATGCCACCATGTCATGTTGAAGTGTGATCCCTAGTGTTGGAGATGGGACTGGTGAGGGTGTTTGGGTCATGAGGAAGAATCCCTCATGAAGGCTTAGTGCCGTCCTCCTGGTGATGGCTGAGTTCTCTTCTCATTATATTAGTTCCCAAAAGAGTTCTAGTTGTTAAAAAGGGCTTGGCACCTTCTACCCCTTTCTCTCACTTACCACATTATAATCTCTCCATATCAGCTTCCAGTCACCTTCCACCATGAGTGGAAGCTCTTGGACCCTCACCAGAAGCAGATGCTGGTGCCATGCTTCCTGTACAGCCGACAGAACCATGAACCAAGTCAGCCCCTTTTCTTTATTAATGACCCAGCCTCAGGTATTCTTTCATAGCAACACAAAATTTGACACAGACATCCACCCACAATAGGGAGGACCATTTGCTTCATTCTGTCCACCAATTTAAATGTTAATCCCACACAAAACACCCTCGCAGGCACAACTAGAATGTGTGACCAGATGTCTGGGCACACCAGTCAGGTTGACACACAAAATTGGCCATCACAATAGGGTTGTCAGGACTATTACTGGCCTTCTCATTCAAAACAAACAGGGCAAGAGACATAGCCAGCCCAGTAGGCTATGAGGAGAATGCAAAATTAGTTGGCTAGAGAGTCAAAATAATGGGAGGAATCCTTAAATCTGAGGATGAGAAGAGAGGGTAGAAGGGTAGCTGTCAGGGGCTCCTGCTGTTCTTGAAAGGGTCAGGTTGGCCAGAGGTATGTGTAGTCAGTGTGCCTAATTTGGTCAGCACAAGCAGAACATGTAGCCAGGGAGGTTCCTGCTGTTCTTGAAAGGGTCAAGTTGGCCAGAGGTATGTGTAGTCAGTGTGCCTAATTTGGTCAGCACAAGCAGAACATGTAGCCAGGGAGCTGGACAACAGCATAGCTAGAACAGAGTCCCTTAACATTCCAGGAAGTTCAAAACCTAAGTTTAGGAGACAGATGACTAAAGGGAGATTGCAGCATTGAGAAGTGGGTGCAAATGGCCCACAAAAAGGTCATACAGCTCACTGTCAGTGGGGGTCAAGGTTGGCTGTCATCAGCATGGATCAATGCTATGTTTCAAGTACACAACATAACAGATTAAAGTAAAATTGCTTTTCCTAACAAGACTGAAGCAAATGTCTCATACCCACAGTGCCATGCAATGTGCAGATGGCAAATGCAAAAATACAAGAATAGCTGAAAAATATAACGAACACTACTAATAATAACGATGTAACAGTAGCAGTGGCAGCGTTTAAAGGAAAATGGCTGAAACAACATAAATTTGACTTTTATTAGTAAAGAGGGAAACTGCAGAGCACTGATAGCCAACATTCTGTAGAGATGTTATTATCACATAAGATGATGATTTGGCTGCAGGGACAAATTTGAAGCCCCAGGAGAAGCCTGTGCAGGATAGGACCAACTCTGGGACTTTGCCTATAGCTGTCCATAGCTGTAGGAATCTGCTAATCCCTTTGTGAGATACAATCACACCTGTGTTGCAAATGTTTCAAATCATTTATATACATGACTGGCTTAACTATTTAATAAACCTCTATCTAATTCAACCAGAGTCCTCTGTAAGTTTTTCTGAATTAGTTCTTTAGTGTTTAAAATCCCCATTACATAACCAAGTTATTGCTGGGTTACATGACTTTGATATCTAAGCAGGATCAACCTTGATTAAGTCATCCCAACAATGCTCCTCCTCTCTCCATCAAAATACCATAACTTACTGATCATAATTTGTGTTTCAGTTAGCTTTTGCTGCCTAACAAATTGCCCCAAAACTGTGGCTTTGAACAGCAAACATTTCTTATTTTTCATGAGTGCTGGTAGGGTGCCTGGACAATTCTGGGCAGTTTGTCTGGAATGGTTTCATTGATCACTGTGACCTGCTGGTGGCTCAAATGAGGCCATGTGCTCTAGGATGCCTTCCCTCACTTGGTGGTTGGGGAAGTCTGCTGGGGCAATAAAGGTGACTTGTTCCTATGTCTCACATTATCCACAGGTCAGCCTGGGCTCCTTCTCATGGTGGTGTTCACAGGATCCACCAGAGCCACCGAAAAGGGCAAGCCACAAAACACAAGAAATGTTCAAGCTGTTGGGTATGTCCCTTTTGCTATGGTCTTACTGGCCATCAGAAACTGCACAGGCAGACCCAGAGTCAGTGTGGGATGGGATTAACCAAGGGAAGTTATCACTGTGTTTTTGTAAATAGTACACTACAACTGGTTGCCAGCCACTGCTGCTATTTCACTGGCATAGCTACCACCACACTGCAACTCCATTATGACGACTTCAATAACCAATTCGTTTGAATTTTCAACAACAGCTTATGTCACCATCTTCAACTTTCTACGTCAGAGAGTGCCATCATTCCAGCATAACACAGGGTGGGTGACCGCTACAAATGTACGAGAATTCCAGTCACTTTAGTACAGCCCCTTCACCTATTAACAGGGCTCTTCTTTTTGGCTAAATAAAATTTGATTACGTGAAAACTTACATCGAAAGTTTTCCTTTCTGCTTCAGGCCCTTTGATGACTCAGCAATATGTGGGTAATACACATAAGGGAAGAGCAACTTAGTATGCAAAATTTCAAACTTATAAAACAGATAAATCAGAAAGTAGAGAGTGATTCATCCCATCACAATAGAATTATTCGCTCTTACTTCTTGAGTCTTTAAAATAACCAACTCCCCTAGGGCCTCTAAAATAAAACTTACCTCCAAACTTCCTTCACTCATAGATTCTCAGGACTACACCGCTGCATAAGGCAAAGTGTGATTGATTATTCTCTCACTGGCTTTCACTTGACTGACGGGGCAGTAGAGAACTGTGTCCCACTTGGAAGAGAAGACAAATCAAAGCAGCAACATTATGTCGAGAGAACATTTTTAAAAACTCACACCATTACATGATTTCAAACATGTGAACATCTCATCTCATACCCTCTGGAATGGAACCTACATCCTTCCCAAAGGGGAAGAACTGAGTTCAACTATCAGCCTTCAGTTGGCATATGGTGTGTGGGAGGGTGAGGCCAGCCTGGTAGACCAGGGGCCGTGCTAGGGTGAGCCCCCATCATTGTCCAGGGCACTATCCCAAGGGTTCAGCTACCACAGAGAACCTGCATCTTTCTACTCTGCTCTCTTTCCAATTTTGCCACGAGTAACGTCCCTTGCTTGATTGACACAGCCCTTAAAGAGCAGGGACCTCCATTCCTGTGTTGTGCTTTCAAGCATGACAATGCAAGAGGGAGGGAATCCATTAAGGAAAAGAATAGCAGGGCCTTGTCCTCCATCCCGCAGCCGCTTCTCATCGGTGCTGCCTCCGTTCCATCCCACTGAGGCTGTTGTGAGCCAGCAGGTTACGTAACATCCTGTAGAAGGCTCCTATTTAAAACTCTGATAGGTGACAGCCCATTTGACAAACAGGCTTCATCCTGTCAAGGCAGCATCTCCAAAGCATCTGCATTTTCCGGGCCGCTGTTTCCTTACTTGTAGTCCATCAGGGCTGCGCTGGGCTATTCAGGCCCTTCTAAGGGATGGAAGCTGCTGTGTCTCAGCAAGGGGCTGTCAAATTGTCCCACTTTCCCTGCCTAATTCATACAGGGGTATCCATATTTATATTGATCTAGGCACATGAATGGCACACCATGCTAGGCAGCAACTTGGCAGAGATGATCCAAAACAACTCTGCACTCACTTAAAATTTAAATTCACCCATAGAATCCAAAGGTTTAGCCTGGTCACTGTTGTGACTGGTTTCTCCACTATAAGCAGAAATCGTCCTAGTGACTGAAAACGTGTGAGTGACAGTGTCTGTGAGTCTGTGTGTGTGTGTGCATGTGTGTAGTCTCTCTTCACATTTTCTATTTAGAAGTCCTGCCCATTGTCCAGTTTGCCAATTTCCCCTATGGTTTCCCTATAAATTAAGGGATCATATAGATCTTATTGTTACTACATCACCTTAGAGCTGCAAACCCCCAATCCTGACCGCAGTTAGGATAAAATAGGAGAGGGAAGCGGGGAGGCTTTCTACCATCCAGGATTATTGCGGGGGTTGCTACCTGACCCCCTCCTACCCTCTGCCTTTGTCAGTTACCTTTGAGATGTACTTGCCTCCTCTGGTCCTTGCCAGTCCCCACTCCCCATACCTTTTGTTGATATCCACCATTCCAGAATATTCTATGAGATCCAGGAGAAAACATTGTGCATCCTCTCAGTTTTAAGCACAGGCTACACCACTTTTATCTACTCTCTCATCCTTTCGTGCCTTGCTGCAGGCTCAGTACCTCCCAGTTGCTCTTTTGGTACTGTACCATGTTGCCTGGATGCTGTGAAGCTGCCCCTGGGCCCAACTGTCTAGCACTTCTCTCAACCCTGCAGCTGAGGCAGCCCCTGCCCAAGCATGCCTGCAGCTGAGAAGGAAGTTAGAAACATCTCTGTCGTCCTCATATTAAGCTTATCATCTTGGATAGTCTACCTACCCTTGATTCTAGGGTGGGATGGAGGGGAGGGGTCCTATTTATTCATGTTGTAACTTTGACACTGTCTTGATATCCATTTCCACATCTCTCTGGAAACTACTGCAACTGGAAAGGGTCACCTCTTCTGGTTGTATGGAGCCTTTTCCCCTATCTTGCATCTTCTACCCAGCTGCTGATGTGGCACACATTTGATGCCCTGAGCCTTTTCTTCTCTCTGAGCCCAGCACTTGCAAATCAGAATCTTTCATTTTCAAGACTATTGTTTCTGCTGCACATTAAATTATATATTTAATAACACAAGAAATTTATTTGTTTTAGTATTTATCTAAACTCCCCAAAGGACAATGCTTACAGAAAACTATTGCCTAAATCTTGGCCAGAAGGGTTATATGCACATGAAAACTGGATCTTCTGGGTTGTGGGGAAGAAGAAAGAGTTTATATCTAAAACTTTTATTTACTACAATCTTATTTAAAAAACCTGTACTCATTTTCCTTTAGCATAAATACCCCTTGGTATAGATATGAGTGCTTAATTGTTTACTACCATTACCCACTATATTAGTCCATTCTGACACTGCTAATGAAGACCTACCCGAGACTTGGTAATGTATAAAGGCCCCTGAGTATAAAGGAAAGAGGTTTAATGGACTCACAGTTCCACATGGCTGGGGAGGCCTCACAATCATGGCAGGAGGTGAAAGGCACATCTTACATGGTGGCAGACAAGAGACAGAATGAGAACCAAGTGAAAGGCGTTTCCTCTTATAAAACCATCGGATCTCTGGAGACTTATTCACTACCAGGAGTACAGCAGGAGGAAAACCTCCCCAATGATTCAATTACCTCCCACAGCATGTGAGAATTATGGGAGCTACAAGATTTGGGTGGTGACATAGCCAAACCATATCACCCACTATCAGTTGAAAAAGTAATAATAAGGCATTTACTTAGCTCTTTTGTAAGGACGAAGTGTTCATATTTATCTTAACAGTAGTAACTTCACTGTATGTGTGTGTCGGCAGGAGGAAATGCCATGCACAGCATCTACACAGGTGTAGGCAGCTCCTTGGGGCAAGGGCAGGCTCTGTCTGGTTTGCTGCACACTGTGTGTGCCCAGCTCTATGACCGTTGGTTGAGTGACTGACTGATTCCCATTCTCTTTGCTGATGGCTCAGATGCCGCTCCAAGCAGAGCAGCATTAAAATATCCAGATTCAGATTTTGTCTACACCAATAAAAATGCCCTTGCTAAAAAACCCATGACATAAATCTATGACAAATCAAAATGCTTATTGGGTCTGTTGGCAGGAAACATAAGATAGCTTGTCAAAATGGGCCAGGTCTTCAGCTCAGAACCCCTAACAGTGCCAACTCTAAGTTAATCTTTATTTCCAACCTGATGTGTCTACATTATCATCTACTGCCTCTGAAATTCTGAAAATTGTTTATTCACTGTGCCCTCTTGTTCAGCTAATGATTTTCTTTAGGTTCTCCAAACCTCTGCTTTCTGGTTTAAGAAAAATTTATCCTGAGAAAATGGACCCAATTTAGAGCATGCCACTCAAGAGAAGGAACAAACCCATTGTTTCTCACAAGAGAAATTAAACACAGAGCATGCCTGTGTTCGAGGATCACCTTATCCTAAGAGCAAGATGAAAAGCCACTGCTAATAAAAACTTGGCCTTCACAGACCATGCCCGGTGCTCAGCTGCAAAACTGTCAAGTATAGGATTTCAAAATCAGCTCTCTCAATGCTGCCTCTCAGAGGAAATACAGCCAGACCTTGCTCCAAAACTCTCCTTGGGCCAGGATTAGTGCACGTGAATGAACAGGGAACAGGGAAACCTCTTTAATGATGTAGGGAAGGATTTCAGGGAAAGGTAAGTGGAAGCATCTTCCAGAGCTCAGAGGCAGCTAGAACAAATGGACTGAAAAGAGCTGTCCTGAGGTGTGCCCCAGTTATGCACCATCGTAGAGTCCTCTACGCTTTGCTCTTAGAATAGCCCTTCAAGCGAGAGCAGCTTAGAGAGCCAACTCCTTACACACTCAGATCACTAACCTTTCCCTTTCAGGTTTAAAACAAGGCAAAAAGCAGGCAGTTCATACTTTTCTTTGCCTTAGCCCTTCAACATAGCTCCAACTTTATTCCCATTGCTACCCTAACAATTTTAGCCAGCTCTATAGATAACATGTCCTATAATTTGTCAAATATTTAAGAAAATCAACTCAATTTGTATTACTTAGGTGTATGTATTTTTTAAATGTATTTATATCAATAATAATAATATGTACTCATATCTTGCAATTTCTATGTGCTTTAGAAATAGTAAAATATTTCCTACCTACTTTAGGAAATGGCAAATATCTCTTGAATCAGACTGCCTAAGTCTAAATCCTGTCTCTACTGTTTCCTAGCTATGCCACCTCTGGGTCTCCATTTTATCTTCCACAAAATGGGAGTAATAGAACTTTACTTTAGCAAGTTATTGTAAAGATTATATTCGTTCATAAAAATAAGGTCTTTAAAGCATTGCCCAGAAGACAGTATGTGCTTAATATGTTAATTAATACTGATGCTATTTATCCCTTTCCAACATTTATTCACCATCTCTTTTAAAACCCAAAGATGTTTATGAGGTGCCCCATTGGGCACTGTCAAAATCAGAGGAAATATGAGTTGGAAAGATACCTGCCTGGTTGCTTCAAACATTTTGGCCTCAGCTTGAATGTCACTTTCTCAGAACAGAAGCTTCCCTGGCTATTCTGTGTCCACTGTGCCACCCACTTCCCTATTCTTATCAGAGCACTTTTGTTCATTTCATTTACCAAATGAACTCTCTAGCACATACAACAGTGTAGTGGTTTCATTCACTTATTTGTTAAATATTTATATATTATTTTTATCTAAATAAATACACACACACACACAAACACACATATATTGTTTGGTCCCCTCTAGAGTGTAAAGTGAGTGCACGTATTTTGTCTGCCTTTTCATGGCTATATTCCCAGAGCCTTATGCACTAGCAGTGCATATAACATGAGATAGCAAAATTTATTGAATGAATGAATAAATGAGTGAATTAATGCTATTGTTTTGCAACAAGGAAACTGAAGCTCAATACATAAAATGCCCTCCCTAAGGTCACATAGGTTCTCAAGAGCAGGATAGTAAAGAAGAGGAGTGCTGGCACGATTGCAGCAGGCCACTTCTGCAATAGACTAGAACAGTCATGTGTTTGCAGGTCCTTGGGATCTTGGACATGCTTTCAGGAGTCTTCGGGGTCAAAATTATTTTAATAATCATACTAAGAATTTTATTTCATTTTTTACCTCTGTTGACATTTGTACTGATGATATAAAGTAATTGTGGGTAAAACTGCTAGCCCTTTAGTGCAAATCAAGCCAGAGGCACCCAACTTTATCGGCAGCCATGGGGTTCTTCATTGCCACACACTCACAGTGAGGGCAAGAGAAGCTGGCTCACTTAAGCATGCTCTTTGATGAAACAGGAAAAATGATTAATTTTATGAAATCTCAATCCTTAAATAGAGACCTTTTTCATATTCTGTGTGGCAAACCGATAAATCACATGTGCTGCTAAATGAAGTATGATGGCTATTTTGAGGAACGGCACTCATGCCATTGAGTTGTACACTGAACTAGCCACTTTCTTCCTTGTAACACAGTCTTTGCATGAAAGAACAAGTTCCAGACAAACTATGGTTATTAAGACTTGGGCACTTGGCAGGCATTTTCTCAAAAATGAGCAAAGTGAGGCTGTCACTTAAAGGAAAACAACTGAGAGTACTGGTTGCCAATGATAAAAGTTGAACTTCTGAGCAAAAATCAGAATAAAAAACCATGTGTCTACCACTGTGAGCTTGACAGCTTCCTGATACTCAGACTTTTCTGATGTAATCAGTAATTATATTAATAAATGTGATTTTTTTGATATTGTGTAATGAAATGTGCCAGCTTTGGAAGAGCTGAATAACTCAGCACACTAGTATTTTTTAGTATCTAGTGCTTGATGTTATGAAATTAGGCATGGGTAAAATATCCATTAAGAGTATAAAATAGAGCCAGACTGCCTCTCTAAATTCCTCCTCACTGGGCAGGCCATCTCTGAAAGAAAGGTACCAGATCCAGTCAGGGGTTTGGAGATAAAACTCCTATCTCCCTGGGACAGAGCTTCAGCAGACTTAAACATTCCTGCCTGCTGGTTCTGAAGAAAGCAGCAGATCCCCAAGCACAGTGCTTAAGCTCTGCTAAGGAACAGACTGCCTCCTCAAGTGGGTCCCTGACCCCTGTGCCTCCAAAAGGGGAGACAACTCCCTCCTAGACACCTCATATAGGAAAGCTCCAGCTGGCATCTGGCGGGTGCCCCTCTGGGATGAAGCCTCCAGAGGAAGGAGAAGGCAACAATCTTTTCTGTTCTGCAGCCTCCAGTGGTGATACCCAGGCAAATAGGGTCTGGAGTGGACCTCCAGCAAGCTCCAATAGACCTGCAGTGGAAGAGCCTTGCTGTTAGAAAGAAAACTAACAAACAGAAAGGAGTAGCATCAACATCAACAAGAAGGATGTCTACACAGAAATCCCATCCAAAGGTCACCAGCATCAAAGACCGAAGGTAGATAAATCCATGAAGATGAGGAAAAACTGTGCAAAAAGGCTGAAAATTCCAAAAACCAGAACATCTCTTCTTCTCCAAAGGATCACAACTCCTTGCCAGCCAGGGGACAAAACTGGACAGAGAATGAGTTTGACAAATTGACAGAAGTAGGCCTCAGAAGGTGGGCAATAACAAACTCCTCTGAGCTAAAGAAGCATGTTCTAACCCAATGCAAGAAAGCTAAGAACCTTGATAAAAGGTTACAGGAACTGTTAACTAAAATAATCAGTTTAGTGAAGAACATAAATGACCTGATGGAAAAACACAGCATGAGAACTTCTTGAAGCATACGCAAGTATCAATATCTGAATTGATTAAGAGGAAAAAGAATAAAAATGAACAAAGCCTTCAAGGAATGTGGGACTATCAGAAAAGACCAAACATATGTTTGATTGGTGTACTTGAAAGTGATGGGGAGAATGGAACCAAGTTGGAAAACACACTTTAGGATATTATCTGGGAAAACTTCCCCAATCTAGCAAGACATACCAACATTCAAATTCAGAAAATACAGAGAACACCACAAAGATACTCCTTGAAAAGATCAACCCCAAGACAAATAATGTCAGATATACCAAGGTTGAAACAAAGGAAAAATGTTAAAGGCAGCCAGAGAGAAAGATCTAGTTACCCACAAAGGGAAGCCCATCAGACTAACAGTGGATGTCTCTGCAGAAACACTACCAGCCAGAAGAGAGTGTAGGCCTACCCTCAACATTATTAAAGAAAAGAATTTTCAACGCAGAATTTCATATCCAGCCAAACTAAGCTTCATAAGTGAAGACAAAATAAAATCCTTTACAGACAAGCAAATGCTGAGGGATTTTGTCACCTCCAGGTCTGCCTTTCAAGAGCTTCTGAAGGAAGCACTAAATATGGAAAGGAAAAACCAGGACCAGTCACTGCAAAAACATACCAAAATGTAAAGACCATTGACACTATAAAGAAACTGCATCAACTAATGGGCAAAATAACCAGCTAGCATCGTAATGACAGAATCAAATTCACACATAACAATATGAACCTTAAATGTAAATGGGCTGAATGACCCAATTAAAAGACACAGACTGGCAACTTGGCTAAAGAGTCAAGACCCATTGGTGTGCTGTATTCAGGAGACCCATCTCACGTGCAAAGACACATATGGACTCAAAATAAAGGGATGGAGGAATATTTGCTAAGCAAATGGGGAAAAAAAAGCAAAGGCAAAAAAATCCTAGTCCCTGATAAAACACACTTTAAACCAACAGAAATCAAAAAAGACAAAGAAGGGCATTACATAATGGTAAAGGATCAATGCAACGAGAATTCAAGAAAAGCTAACTATCCTAAATAGATATGCACCCAATACAGGAGCATTCAGATTCATAATGCACATTCTTACAGATCTACAAAGAGACTTAGACTCCCACTCAATAATAGTGGAGACTTTAACACCTCACTGTCAATATTAGACAGATCAACAAGACAGAAAATTAACAAAGATATTCAGGGCCTGAACTCAGCTCTGGACCAAGTGGAACTAATAGACATCTGCAGAACCCTTCAACACAAATTAACAGAATATACATTCTTCTCAGCACCACATAGCACTGTTTCTAAAATTGAACACACAATTGAAAGTAAAATACTCCTCAACAAATGCAAAAGAATAGAAATCATAACAGTCTCTCAGACCACAGTGCAATCAAATTAGAACTCAGGATTAAGAAACTCACTCAAAACTGCACAACTGCATGGAAACTGAACAACCTGCTCCTGAATGACTACTAGGTAAATAACAAAATTAAGACAGAAATAAATAAATTATTTGAAACCAATGAGAGCAAAGACACAACATACCAGAATCTCTGGGACACAGCTAAGGCAGTGTTTAGAGGGAATTTTATAGTACTAAATGCTCACAGAAGAAAGCTGAAATATCTAAAACTAACACCCTAATATCACAATTAAAAGAACTAGAGAAGCAAGAGCAAACAATTAGCAGAACACAAGAAATAACTAAGATCAGAGCAGAACTGAAGGAGATAGAGACATGAAAAACCCTTTAAAAATCAATAAATGCAGGAGCTTTTTTTTAACATTAACAAAAAAGATAGACCACTAGCCAGACTAATAAAGAAGAAAAGATAGAAGAATCAAATAGACACAATAAAAATGATAAAGTGGATATCACCACTGATTTCACAAAAATACAAACTACCGTCAGAGAATACTATAAACACCTCTATGCAAATAAACTAGAAAATCTAGAAGAAATGCATAAATTCCTGGATACATACACCCTGCCAAGGCTAAACCAGAAAGAAGTCGAATCCCTGAACTGACCAATAACAAGTTCTGAAATTGAGGGTGTAATTAATAGTCTACCAACAAAAAGAAAAAGCCCAGGATCAGTCAGATTCACAGCCAAATTCTACCAGAGGTACAAAGAGAAGCTGGTACCATTCCTTCTAAAACTCTTCCAAACAACAGAAAAAGAGGGACTCCTCCCTAATTCATTTTATGAGGCCAGCATCAGACACAACAACAACAATAAAATTTCAGGCCAGTAACTCTGATGAACATCAATGAGAAAATCCTCAATAAAATACTGGCAAACCGAATCCAGCAGTACATTAAAAAATGTATCCACCACAATCAAGTTGGCTTCATCCCTGGGATGTAAGGCTAGTTTAACATACACAAATCAATAAATGCAATCCATCACATAAACAGAACCAATGACAAAAACCACATGATTATTTCAATAGTTTCATAAAAGGCCTTCAATAAAATTCAACACTTTTATGGAGAAAGTATTCCCTATTTAATAAATGGTGTTGGGGAAACTGGATAGCCATATGCAGAAAACTGAAACTGGACCCTTTCCTTACACCTTATGCAAAAATTAACTCAAAATGGATCAAATACTTAAACATAAGACCTAAAACCATAGAAACGCTAGAAGAAAACCTAGGCAATACCTTTTAGGACATAGGCATGGACAAAGACTTCATGACTAAAACACCAAAAGCAATTGAAACAAAAACCAAAATTGACAAATGGGATCTAATTAAACTAAAGAACTTCTGCACAGCCAAAGAAACTACCATCAGAGTGTATAGGCAACCTACAGAATGGGAGAAAAATTTTGTAATCTGTCCATCTGACAAAGGGCTAATATCCAGAATCTACAAGGAACTTAAACAAATTTACAGGAAAAAAAAAACAAATAACCCCACCAAAAGGTGGGTGAAGGATATGAACAGACACTTCTCAAAAGAAGACATTTATGTGGCCAACAAACATATGAAAAAAAGCTCATCATCACTCGTCATTAGAGAAATGCAAATCAAAACCACACTGAGATATCATTTCACACCAGTTAGAATGTTAATCATTAAAAGTCAGAAAACAAAAGAGAGAATGTGGAGAAATAGGAACAGTTTTGCACTGTTGGTGGGAATGTTAATTAGTTCCCCTATTGTGGAAGACAATATGATGATCCCTTAAGGATCTAGAACCAGAAATACCATTTGACCCAGCAATCTCATCACTGAGTATATGTCCAAAGGATTATAATTTATTCTACTATAAAGACACATGCACATGTATGTTTATTGCAACTCTATTCACAATAGCAAAGACTTAGAACCAACCCAAATACCTGCCAATGATAGACTAGATAAAGAAAATGTGGCACATACGCACATGGAATACTATGCAGCTATAAAAAAGGAATGGGTTTGTGACCTTTGCAGGAACATGGATGAAGCTGGAAACCATCATTCTCAGCGAACTAATACAGGAACAGATAACCAAACACCACATGTTCTCACTCATAAATGGAAGTTGAACAATGAGAACATACGGGTACAGGGAGGGAAATATCACACACCAGGGCCTGTCAGGGTGTTGGGGGGTAAGGGGAGGGCTAGTATTAGGAGAAATACCTAATGTAGATGACAGGTTGATGGGTATAGCAAATCACCATGGCACATATATACCTTTGTAACAAACCTGCACATTTTGCAAATGTATCCCAGAACTTAAAGTATAATAATAATAATAAAAAGAGTATAAAATAGGCCAATGATTTTTATATAACAGAGTATGAAAAGTTTGCTGATAGTGTGTCAGATTTTGTGTCACGTTGACCTTTAAAAAACTACCACTACCTATCAATTTACAGGTCAGTATCAAAGAATAGCCACAGTTATCTGAAAAGTCTGTTACAGTATTTCTCTCTTTCCCTACTGTATACCTGTTGTGAGGCCAGATTTTCAGATACTTCAGTCAAAACATCTTATTTCAAAAGACTGAATACAAAAACAGACATGAGCGTCTGGTTGAATTCTATTAAGTCAGACACTAATGAGACTGACAAATGCAAAATAATGACACTTTTTCTTACATTTTTTAATTTGTAAAAATATAGTAATTTTTATTTTTGTTACTATGTAAAGGAATTTTATTGTTGCTTTTACATTAATTGATACTCTTGTTTTATTCAGTTTTTATTTCTAATATGGCAATATTCAAAGCAAACACTCACATGTAACATTAATTCCTTTTAAGAAACTCATTTATTTTTATTTATTTATTTATTTTTATTTTCATAGGTTTTGGTGAAACAGGTTTTGTTTGGTTACATAAGTAGGTTCTTTAGTGGAGGTTTGTGAGATTTTACTGCATCCAACACCAGAGCAGTGTACACTGTACTCAATGTGTAGTCTTTTATTCCTCACCCTACTTTCCCTCTGAGTCCCCAAAGTCTATTGTATCATTCTTATGCCTTTCCATCCTCATAGCTTAACTCCTACCTATGAGTAAGAATATGGGATGTTTGATTTTTTCATTCCTGAGTTACTTCACTTTGAATAGTGGTCAATTCCATCCAGGTTGCTGCAAATGCCATTATTTGTTCTTTATTTTATTTCTTTTTTATGGCTGTATAGTATTCTATGATATATATATTATATATTATATATATTATAGGTTATATATATTATATATTATATATATAGGTTATATAGATTATAGATTATATATCGTAGAATTAATTATATATATAATTAATTATATATGGTGTATATATACATATTATATATACATTATATATATACCACAGAATATATATATGAGTGCCATTCTAACTGGTGTGAAATGGTATCTCACTGTGGTATATATATATATGTGTATATATATATATATATATGTATATATATATATAATTATTTCTCTATCCACTCATTGATTGATGGGCATTTGGGCAGCTTCCACACTTTTGCAATTGTGGAACTGTACTGCTGAAAACATGTGTCTGCAGGTATCTTTTTTGTATCATGACTTCTTTTTCTCTGAGTAGATACCCAGTAGAGGAATTGCTGGATCAAATGGTAGTTCTACTTTTAATTCTTTAAGGAATTTTCACACCGTTTTCCATAGTGGTTGTACTAGTTTACATTCCCATCAGCAGTGTAAAAGTGTTTCCTTTTCACCATATCCCTGTCAACATCGATTATTTTTTAATTTTTTTGATTATATACATTCTTGCAGGAGTAAAGTGGTATTGCATTGTGGTTTTGATTTGCATTTCCCTGATCATTAGTGACGTTGAGCATTTTTTCATATTTTTAGTTATTTGTATACCTTCTTTTGATAATTATTTATTCATGTTCTTATCCCACTTTTTTATGGGATTGTTTTTTGTTTTGTGGTTGTTTTTTTTTTCTTGCTAATTTGTTTGAGTTCCCTGTAGATTCTGGATATTAGTTCTTTGTCAGTTGTATAAATTGTGAAGATTGTCTCCATCATCTCCAGTGATTGTCTGTGGGTTATCTGTTTACTCTGCTGATGGTTTCTTTTGCTGTACAGAAACTTTTTAGTTTAATTAAGTCCTACCTATTTATCATTGTTTTTGTGGGGTTTTGTTGCTTTTAGGTTCTTGGTTATGAAGTCTTTCCCAAAGCTAATGTCTATAAGGGTGTTTTCTGATGTTTTCTTCTAGAATTTTTAGGGTTTCAGGTCTCAGACTTAAGTCCTTGATCCATCTTGAGTTGATTTTTGTATAAGGTGAGAGATGAGGATCTAGTTTAATTCTTCTACATGTGGCTTGCCAATCACCCCAGCGCCGTTTGTTGAATACAGTGTCCTTTTCCCACAATATGTTTTTGTTTGTTTTGTTGAAGATCAGTTGGCTGTAAGTATTTAGCTTTATTTCTGGGTTCTCTGTTATGTTCCATTGGTCTAGGTGCCTATTTTTGTACCAGTAGCATGCTGTTTTGGTGACTATGGCCTTATAGTACAGTTTGAAGTCAGGTAATGTGATGCTTCCAGATTTCTTCCTTTTGCTTAGTCTTGCTTTGGTTATGTGGGCTCTTTTTTGGTTCCATATGAATTTTAGGATTGTCTTTTCTTGTTCTGTGAAGAATGATGGTGGTATTTTTATGAGAATTGCATTGAATTTGTACATTGCTTTTGGCATGATGGTCATTTTCAAATATTAATTCGACCTATCCATGAGAGTGAAATGTGTTTCCATTTGTTTGTGTCATCTATGATTTCTTTCAGCTATGTTTTGTGGTTTTTCTTGTAGAGATCTTTCACCTCCTTGATTAGCTATCTTCCTAAGTGTTTTTGTTTGTTTGTTTTTGTAGCTATTGTAAAAGTGATTGAGTTCTTGATTTGATTCTCAGCTTGGTCACTGTTGGTGTATAGCACAGCTACTGATGAATGAATTCAGTAAAGTTTCAGGATACAAAGATAATGTACACAAATCAGTAGCTCTGCTATATACTAAGAAGCTCGTGTTTTTGAAGGGCATAAAGGGTTCCAGAGACTAAAAAGTTTTAGAACTACTGGGTTAGAATATACCAGGTGGTGTTCAGACCCTTTCATGCTTGCACAAGTACAAGGAGTTCTCCTAGGTGGTCAGGTCTAAAAACATAAAGCTCATGGTATCCTGTGATCTGTTACAGCTCTGCAAGGCCATGTCAGCATCACTTCAGAAATAATAAGCTGTCTACAAAGTTTAAAAAGCAATAAACCATACACATATCTGTACTGATCGGGATATTGGTTAGAAAAACCACTTCAGGGCTAAACATAACAAATTTTTATATTTCACACTTGCTAAGTATATATTTCAGGTCATCTGGGCCTTTGTTTCATATCCCTTTGCTCCAGAATTCAGGTTGACAGAACACCTAACATATATAGTGCTGTCAGTTGCAATGGTAGGAAGAAAAGAATGTGGTAAATTGTTCGTATGAAGATAACTGGCTTCAATTTAAGAGAAAGACCTTACTGAGTAAAACAATGTGGTTCTTACACTTACATGTTTTTGGCCTAAGCAAATGTCATGGCTTTGCCTACTTCAGAAAGATCAGGAACTTGCCACCCTACTATGATATCATGATCTGATAAGTAGGAAGGGTGGGATGTGAAGACAGTCGACATCAGCAGCTCTTGTGACTGCCGCAATACTCCTCCTTCATTCAAAACTAAATTCCCATTGATAAAGTTCACTGATTCTTAAGTTATTCATGCACCACTTTTCATACTTAATTATTGTATGCATACTATTTTGTATTCTTTCCATTTGACATTATTTGTCAAATATTTGTCTCTATAATTCTCAATTTGTAATTTGGACTTCAATGTTAACTTTTATTCTATTAATAAATTATTGTAATTTTAATCATTGCTTGCTTGTGTATTTGGGTAGCAGGTAGCTTCTTTCACTATTATAGATGGGTTAGCAACACACATCAATATTTCAAATTTTTTTTTTAATTATTTCTCTGTGGTTACTGAATCAAGAAGTAGGATGGAGTTTTGTGACAACACGTTACATATGCCAACCATTTCATAAACTTTTGTGGATAAGAATCTGGCTTTATTCATTCTGTATTCCCAGAGCCTAACAAAATATCTGGTTGGTAGGCATTCAATACTTGTCTATTGAATGAATGACTCTTACGAGATTGCTTTCTGGAATTCTTATACCAATTTACAATGCTGCCAGTACAGAATTCTATTGCTCTAACAGGCTCTTTAATAATTTGAGCAGTGGTTTTCTTTTCATTAATTTAATGATTAGCAGGTTTAAGCATATTTCCAAAATTTTTCTTTCAGCGTTTGTGTTGTTTCTCACTTATGCTCTACTTAGTAAGGTAAATCTGGCCATTCCTCTTAGGAATTGTCCTCATATACTTTGTTTTTTAAATCTTTGGGGCTATAGTGGGATCATTGAGAAAGAGAATAAACTAGGAATAGATGGAGGTGGTGGGTCTAGCTGAAGAAGTAAAGCATATAACTATATTTATATTATCATCTTCCTCTTTCTCATCAACAGATATCCTTTACTGAACACATTTTGTAAATACCATATCTAGTCCTTATCTTATTGAAAGGTAGATACAATGGAAACTCCTTGAGGGGGATAAGATATTGAGGCTCAGAAACGTTACAATTGCCCAGGACCTCACAGGTAGGAAGAAGTCAGTCAGATTTTGCATCTATGCAAATCTGAAGTGTTTGTCCACACTTTGAGCCTGAGTTCTTTCTCGCTGCCTCAGGCTGCCTTGCCAGCACTCACAAGAAGGTGAGACCAACAATGGAAGCACAGGGTGGGGAGGACCATGCTCGTAGGTCACGGGGACTGATGTGGACCCACCCACTCTGTGGGCGAGGCATCTGCAGAGACACTCAAGGAGATGCTGTTCAAATACTAAGGACATCTGAGGCAGGGCCCTGGCAGCATCTGTGGTTTTGGTCACAGGGTGGAGTCCTCAAAGGTAGGCACATGCAGGAGAGGGGCGGGTTGTCACAGCCCTTGATTGTCAGGTGCCATTTCCAGGCTGGCACCATTCACTGAGGAGCAGGAGGAAATCCAGAGAGCAAGGTGGCAACCCAGTCAGGGGCTTGGCACAGAAGGCCCTGAACAGGGTAGGGAGGATCCCCTTGGGCACTGAGGGTTCCCACGAGGCTTAGACTCAGGACCCAATTTCAGACATTCCCTTCCATTGGCAAGAATTGACTTTCAAGCTGTCAGAGCCCCTTCCTCAGCTTTCCCACAGGCAGCCCGTGGTTACATATAGCTATTTACAGCTATTTACAGCCAGGTGCAGTGGCTCATGCCTGTGATCCCAGCACTTTGAGAGGCCGAGGTTGAGGCGGGCGAATCACCTGAGGTCAGGAGTTCGAGTCCAGCCTGGCCAACATGATGAAATCCTGTTAAAAATACAAAAATTAGCTGGGCGTGGTGACATGCACCTGTAGTCCCAGCTACTTGGGAGGTTGAGGCAGAAGAATCACTTGAACCCGGGAAGGTGAGGTTGCAGTGAGCCAAGGTGGTGCCACTGTAGTCCAGCCTGGGCAACAGCATGATACTCGTCTCAAAAAAAAAAACCCAAAAAAGGGTTACTTATATGTAAACTAACTGAATGGACAAAAGTTAAAATCCTAGCCCCTCGGTCACACTCAGTCATACTACCTAGGTGTTCAGGCCTCGGTCATGGCAAGCGTGTCAGGCATCGCAGATGCAGAACAATCCACCATCTCAGGACGTGCTGTGGGACAGGGCTCCAGCCCTCGCTTCTCCAGGTGAGCCAGCATGGGCCGCAGTGGCAGCTCCTGCTTCACCTGGGAGCCTGTGCTGGGATCAGAACCTCAGACCCCTCCCAGGCATCCTGCACTGAAAGCTTCAGGCGACAAGACCCTAGGTGGTGCGCCAGCACATTCATGCTCAGCGACTCTTCTCTCCTCTCATTGGGTCCTGCGCATCTGCTGTCGCTGTGGAGAGCTGCGTACCTGAGTGAGCTGCACGGGGGGCGAAGGAGAAAGACTAACCTTTAATTTTTCGTCTTTACAGCAAATGTTTCCCCAGTCTATTGCTCTTCCTTTTATTTTAGTTTTGTTCATTTTTTATGACTATATTTTTGGATCCTATTAATATTTAAAAGATTATGATGGTGGGAGCCTGCCTTGGCTCTTACTTGGGAACAAATCGCATCCCTTCACCCCCTACCCCTCCCGCTTGGCTCTGTCGCCAGCACCTCTGCAGCAGCCCTCCTCTGAGGCTGTGATTTCACTAGCTCAGAGACATGCAGTTTTAGCAGCATCATAGAGGGGTGGCGTGGAAAGATGCTGCACCCACCTTCTGCAGAGCAGCTCCACACACTGTGGGAGAGCAGCGAACTTATTATCTACCCTGGCAGTGATAGGGGCCCATCTTGCAAGGCTTCATAAATATTTAACAATGAGCACTTTGTAAAGAAGAGTGTTATTAAGGGTGGTGCTGCCAGCCCCTTCAAATGTGCCCGTATATCAGGAGCTGCTAATACTCTGTGGACAGAACCCTTTTTCAATAGCCCTAGGCAAATCAACTCCTTATCTTTTAAGGGGAGTGGAGAAATAATTTAGAGGAATTTGTAAATATTGCTGACCCTCAGAGGAAGTAAGCTGGGTCCTCTCCTAATAGAGAATGGTGTTCCAATGCATCATTTATCTAAGACAGAAAAAACAGTGACCAGAAAGAAAAACGTATATATACATGCCTCCCTGAACCCTGCATCCCCAGGACGTCCACACTGAGCAGCAGCTGCCCAGCCAGTGTTTAGTGAGGCTTCTTTTATTCTGGTGCTACCAGATGAATCTCTTATCACCATGGAAGCCAGTCCCAGGCCACTTATTTCAACACTTCAAGCTTTAATGATACTGGTTCAGTTTTCTTTACTCTATGGATTGGATACACCACATTGCAATTCAAATCACCCCAAACACCATAGTAAGCATGAGGTGATCACATTTCTTCCTAAGCGTAAATGGCTCTCCACAGGGGACTCATTCTGGGAGCTAGGGGCTGGGACAGCATTGCCCTGGCAACTTCTTTTTTCCCCAGATGATCATCACTGGAGGTAAATGCTTGGAAGATTAAAGTATCCAATCCATGAAGCACAAACTCCTGTTAGCTCAGGAAAATATCCTTCATTGGCCATCTTTAGTACAACCAGTAAATCACAAGGGATTGTAAAATGAAAGGGGTGTGTGTGTGTGTATGTGTGTGTGTGTGTGTGTGTGTGTGTGTGTATGGATATCATGCTTATTACATTTTCCCAGTAAAATTCTGATTTCTTTTATCTCATGATAACCCTCCTTGTGAAGGGTAAGAAAAGCTAAATCGACTAGTTCCAGGTTACCCATATAAGCTTGCAAAAGAGCACTTGGGTGTTTGCTACTATAAAGCACTTCTTCCCAAGGCCTACCAGGAAAGAAAATGACTTCAGAGTCCTTCTGTAGATTGTATTTCCATAAGAATAAACATGTCCATGGAACTCACCTTTCACATGCAGAAGCTGGATCCTAGGACTGTGCACTTGAATGTGAACCCCTTAAGTAAAGTAGGGGCCCAACTGCCTTTTCACAAGTGGTTCTGCATTTCAGTCAGTAAACTACCCAGAGCATAACCAATTGCCATTTGTTTGCTGGGAGCAGGTAGTAGAACTAGAGAAAACACCAGTATGCTAACTGAACTGCATACCAACTTAGCCCTACAAATCTATCCTACATATTCATGAGCAAGCACTTTCCCATGTATACGCTTTGTTCCAAGTTGTAATCAAAAAGTTCATTTTTAAGTTAGTTGCTCGGGACCTGGAATAAACTTTCCCATAGAAACAGTGTTATAAATAGTGCTCTAGCCTAGCCCACAAATGCACATCTAGCCCAAAATGTGGTGCTGGTATTACAGAGTTGCAAGGAAACCTTGTAGAAAACAACAACAGTGCAATACCCATAATTAAACTAAACAGTGGAACAATAAATTAAAGTGTTTCTCTCTCTCTCTCTCTCACACACACACACACACACACACACACGGAAGTTCATTCTTGAGGAAAGTAAGATTAACTGGACAGGAATGAGAAGGTAATGGAGATGGTGTGGTGCTCTTGAAGGAGGCTTTGGCTTATGTCGAGGGCTGTTGAGGCTGATGGCTCAGGCTGCTGAAAGCGTCTCATTTCACGTCAAAGCTTATGCCTCGCCTTTTGCTTGATACAGGTGTATAGCTGGCACTACTTCTACTTATCCTCCATAATTAAAGTTGCTTTTGTTTTTCCCTTACTGATTGAAAATGGGAGCAAGAGAAACAGGTTGAGGCCGGGAGGAAAGGAAGCAGGAGAGAGGCCAAGAAGACAAAAGGGGGAGTTATGTTCTTGAAGCAACTAAGCAAGGGATCAGAATGAAGAGGAAAAATTAGAAGTTTAAAGAACATCTGCATTTGTGAGTGAAGCATCATCTTGGAGGTGTCAGATGAATCAATCACAAGACAGGGAGCAGGGAGAGAAAAAGAGAGAGAAGAGAATGTGTCTACTCCCATGAAGAGGGGGCACTGCCCTAAGCAGTGCTTTTGCAGGTGGTTAGAGGACAAGATACTTGTTGCTGACTGCTACCAGTGGACAGGCGACCACCTTGGGTGAAGCAGGGCAGGTAAGGATAATGAACAGCTGCCCCTCCCCTCATAAGGGCCTGTGCTAACTTCAGGACCTAAAAGACAGCCCTGATGTTACTGGACATGAATTATCTCCTTGTGGGTTATCATCACCATCATTTCTTGCCTCATCTAAGTATGCCCCAGCCATCCAGCCTTCTGGAGTGGCTTTGTTCTCTTAGGAAATCCAGCACAGTCCTCCCAATTTCCGAGTCCCCTGGGCTCTCAGTTTCCCTCTCTGTCTTCCTCCCTCCACCATCCTAGCTCTGCATTTCTTCACCTCAATCCACTCCTCATGCCTCAAAGAGCCATTCTCAGGGATGGCTGTTTTGGAGAAAAGAGGGAAATGTTAGGCTCTAAGAGAAATAGTCTCAAATTCAATGTTAGATGCCCCTGTTCCTAAAAAGTCACTGACTCTTCCCGGAGCACAGAAGCTCCCCTCTCCCTGTCTTGTCCTGTCCTCTATCCCCAAAGCTTGTCAGACTACTTAGGCATGTGAGGTGCCTAAGCTCCATTCCTTTACACACAACTTCCAATAACTTTCAGGACAACACAAACTTATTACTGTGTAAAAGCACATAATTGTCCCCATCATACCCATGTGGGGTTCACCAGGTGCATGTCACCAAGCTCCCCCACTTTCCTCCACTCACTGGAAGAGAAAAGACAATAGGTATGTGAAATAATTCTCAGAACTGCAGTCACCATGGAGTACAGACCATGCCCTCCAGGGCCCTTGCTCTGGGAGCCTGACCTATTAGTAGGAGGTCCTGCAGGATGGTGGGAACAGGAAGAGAGATGAAAACGGACTTTCATCTTCCAAGCAATATGGAGATGATGACATGGGAGGATTTGCATGAAAGAAACAACCTTGGGGGAAGGAAACCTAGAAGCTCCCAAGGGTCACTGAGTGCTCAAGAACCCTGGGCTCTGTTGATAATCTGTTAAAGACTTAAGAGACGCAAAGCTGGAATTCCAGTTTGGACTGTACTGCTTTAAATGTGACATAGCCCTGTGGTCCAGGCTTCTGTTTTATTATGCAGAAGGATTTAATTCTTTTTTGTCTCAATCCTCCACTGCAGACTGGGCTTTGGAGCCTAACCCAAAGGCCTATTAATTGCCTTTCCTAAACAAAAGAGTCATCTTCCCTGAGATAAAACCTCTACGCCCTTATAATGCACAAGTGGATGAAGTCATTTATTTAAAATAGCAATCTTTTGCCCTCAGCTGACACTTATTCTCTGTGTTCCTTTATAATCCACACAGACCTCCCATATAATCTCCCCCGATAAACTTCACCCCCAAAACAAATTCTTATTATTCATGTATTAGCTTTTTAATAGTAAAAATATTTTAATCTCCATCAAAAGAAATAAAAACAGGAAAATATTGCCACCTGGAATGCTGGATCAAAGCCAAATGACAGTTGTCTTCCCATGACTGGCTGTTAGACCTGGGGAGGGCAGGAGAAAGGAAGAGGCAGGGAGACTAGATACCTGTGGGCTGGACACACAGGGTTACCTGGAGCTGGAGTCACCTGGAGCTGGGCTCAAGAGTACTAGGAAACTGACTGTACCTTCCATTGTTAAGAACACAGAACGTGATGAGTCCTCTGAGCAGCTCTACAGACCCTCCCTAGTCTTCTTATTCTCTCCAGCCTGATCTCTTGAACCATGGTGGGTCCCTTATTTTCCTGACTTTATGACTTAACTTGGATGTGTTGTGAATTGAATGTTTGTGTCTCCCTCAATATTCATGTGTTGAATTATAACTTCCAGTGTGATGGAGGTAGGGACTTTGGGAGGTAATTAGAGCATGAGGGCAGAGGCCTCAGGAACGGGATTAGTCTCCTTACAAAAGAGACCCCAGAAAGCTCTCTTGTCCTCTTTTTTGTGGTGTAAGGATGCAGTGAGAAGATGGATGTCTAAACCAAGAAGCAAGAAATGGACCCTCACCAGAATAGAGTCTGCTGGCCCCTTAATCTTAGACTTCCAGCCTTCAGAACTGTGAAAAATAACTGTTAGTTGTTCATAAGCCACTCAATTTATGGTACTTTGTTAAGACAGATTGCAATGACTGAAGGCTGCTTTCCCTTTTCTTTGCCTTACTTCATACTTGGCTTGGCAAAGTTGGGTGTGGCAAATGATTTGGGGGTCATCAGGAGTTTTATCTTGAACGTCCCTGACCCTCCAAGTCCCATTGTGGTAACTGAGCAGAAAGCTACCAAGTCTCTTTTTTTGGAATATCTACTTTAAGATTTCATTTGTGAAGACTGAAAAGAGTGAGCTGCAGATTTCATTCTGCTGTTATTTTAGTAGTGAATCCTAAATATAAAAGGATTATTCTGAATGCAAGTTTACATGAATTTTGTAAAGAAAAAAATATAGCAGATCTATTGTCAAGAAATATATAATTAAGTGATGCAAGTGCAATTGACTATTTAATTTGAAATTGATTAATTTGACCTGACTTTACAATAATACAAATAGTTACAATATCCCCCAAAATTCTGTTATGTTTTCTTTATAATCACATGTAACTTTAAATGTTCTTCATAAAGTGACATGATAGAGAAATTGAAGTTTTCACGGATATGTCAAGATGCAATAGGTAGAAAATTCCAAAGTAAATGGTCAGACAGTTTAGATCACCCAAGGAAATTGATAAAACTCTGTGCAGTGCTACACCTTTTCTGCTTTCAGGACGTAAAAGGTCAAGGGAATATGTTATGAATTTTCCTTTAGGAATAGCTATTACTGTGCTTTCAGACTCAGCCCCTGGGGGTAGTGGGTGAAGAGGCTTCCTTCTTTTCCTGAGAGAGCTTGTGAGGCTGAGTTTCCAGTGGCCAGTGTCAGGGAAAGTGTCCAGAACCTGACTCATATGGAAAGGTGGAATAGGAAGGTGGCCCCCAGTTAGCCTGCACTCCCAGTTAGTCTGAATGAGCAATGCTTCCTACACTCAGGCATGACCATGCCAGAGGAAGAGAGCTGTGCCTGAGCTCCTTTGAATCTTCTTCAAGAAGGCTTCCGCTAGAGGGTAAGAGAAATAAAATGGCAAAAGGGATCTGTTCTTTTGCCGTGAAAATGCACCTTTCCTCAGCTGCCAGGGTCTGATTGTTCTACAGGGAAGGGAAGGGAAGGACACTCCTGTGACCATCCTTCCTCTTATGCCCCTCTGCTCAGCCCCATCAGAGGCTGTCTTCAAGTTCCAAGTGGGTTGGGAGGAAGGTTACTGTCACGCTGGTGCAGGGTTGATGTGATGTTAAATTCAGTTCAGAATGGTGATGAAAATCCTAGACTGCATATTCTAACTTCCAAAATCAGATTGCATTTGTAAATTAAACAGAAGACTTGTTGCTTGAGAACCAATCTGATATTGAACCAGCCAGCCACAGTACTGTCATAGAGATTGCTTACTGCCTGTGTTCATTCTGACCGGCCAGCGTGTACACCTGTATAAGAGTGAGTAAAAATGTCATGAGCCTGCCAGGAATTTCTTCAAATACAGGTAGAGATTATACTAGTATAGAGAAAAACCTTTTAAAATATTGAATAAAATGTGAGATTTTAAGCTTTTTAGACCAACTTAATGTACTTCAAACTTGTTTACATGCTCTTTTATATTTTTCACCAGTTCTTTAGTATGTGTTATTGGTGTCATTATTTGGTTTTCAAGAAAACAATCCAATCAAGTGTATGCTGGAATTAAGTAGGAACAAAAGACCACTAACAGACAGGAGTAATTCAGGAGCTAATAATCATTTAAAACAGGTTTTTCAAACTATCAATTATAACCCATTAATTGGCTACAAAATAAATCTAGTGAGCTATGGCTAAGTGTTTTTGTAAATGAAATTGAATAGATGAAATAAAATAGAAAAAGACAGATTAGAATTCAAAATGTCAGAGTACATCCTCCATAGTAAGATTAAATGTTATTCACTGATGCTTTTGTTTGTTATATGTGTATGTGACTGTATAGTTCTATGTGTGTTCTAAGCTGAAGCTATAAAATCTATTTCATATTGTGCTTCAGTCAAAAAAAATTGAAAGCATCTGAATTCCGGCATATACAAAATCCATTAAAAAAGCAAGTCAGGGATCAAAGGCACAAAGGCAGGGTGAGAAACAGCACTGAACAAGGAAGAGGGAAGAATACACTAAGGGGTCACACAAGTTCCGGTTTCTGCAGCCAGCCCCTTCTAATTCTATTTTTCTACAGTAGAAGGTAGTGCACTCTCCCAGAGCTCCTTAAAAGGCGTCTTAATATTTCACCTTTGTCAACAGAAAGAAGAAGGAAAGAAGAAAGAAAGGGAAGGCTAAAGACAAAAGAGAAGGAAGAAAGAGAAAAAATTAAAAAGCAAGCATGTTAATGAGGACAGTTGTGGAAACTGTCACCCCCATTCCCTTGTAAAACAATCACCACCTACTTAGGATCTAGGGGATGTGTGCCATAAAAGCCTACTTTGAAATGAAGGAAATTCCAAGTTACAATTAATGAACAGCACAAACCACTTTGCAGTGTTGTCACACATGACATATAAAAGGTTGTGATACTAACAAAGTGATTGTACTATGTGGAATGCCCTGGTAATTAACCTTATACACTTTTTTATTGAACATTCATCTTGTGCTGATCAAGGAAAACTGACATGTTTCGATAGAGTTTGCAGGAATATTTCACTACAAATAGCATCTTCCCAGCGTTTACATTGACTGGAAAAGACACCATCATGCTGGATGAATTACACTCAGGGCCGCCACTTTGTGCTGACTTTAGGTGGCACCTTTCCCAGTATATGCGACATGAATGGCACTCCCTGGAGTCCTTTACTGCAGTGGCCCTGACTATGCACAGCTGGGGCTTCAGGCCTTCTGCTGCAGTGTCCACTGATGTCAAGAACCCCATCAGCATCTGGGCATTGAGTGCTGGGTATTGATTTTTGCCTCTACAGGGGGTCCCAGCTTGGTCTTCATATGCTCCCACCATGGTCTTCTCCTGGGTTGCTGAGGTCTCTTGACTTCCAGGTAGTGATCACGGCCTCATTTTTATAATATCCCTAAGTCATCTAGTAGGGCTGATTCCAAGAAAATTTTTTTCAACAGTACGCTGCCAACAAAAGCCTCACCCTATCTCCTCCCTCAACTGTACTTTTTCAAGGGCTGGGGAAGCCTCCAGAGCATCTGTGGTCAAACTCTTTCTAGCACGCCCACCTCTCACTGACCTTCCTCTCAGCACTTAGGTTTTTGTACCACCTAATTGAGCTCTCATTAACTACTATCTGTGCTACTCACTGGAGTCTCATGTATTCCTGTTAGTCTTGGCTCCTTAGAGTGTGAATTCCACAGTCTTTGGTATCCTTTGCAGCAGCCAGCCCCCTGCAATGTCAGCAAGTACTAGGCACACTTAGAGGTCAATTGCAAGAAATTGATTCTTTGAGCATCTTCCTCTTTGTGTGTGAAAAGTGACTTCAGGACCAATAGATCCCTTTTGGAGAACTTATGAATGCTTTGGTCATAGTTTCTGATGATATGAAACAAAATTATAAACACAAAATATATATGCTAGGAAAATATAAAGTGCTTTGCACACATTGTTTTTCTTAACATTCACCATAACCCTATTTGGTAGGTATTCTTTCACCACAGTTTAACTGAAAAAGAAATGGAAAACCAAAGAGGTTAATATTTTCAAAGTTGTGCATCTAGCAAATGGCAGAGCCTGGACCCTAAGTCTGTACTCCTTACGAAAATACTGTCTCTCATATACGTTATCCCTGTCTTAAATTTTAAATAACTCAGGTGATTAAAAAATGCTTCACTTCTGCCAAGAAGTCATTCCAGTCCCCAGGAAGCCTGAGGGCATTTCTTCCAGGGAACTATTAGCTAGTTAACCAGGATCTAGAAGATCTTAGACTGTGTCCCATGTCCCAGGGCCTCACAGTGGGCACTGGTCTTTCATCAGAAAATCACCGGCCACAACCAAGGTGCCATAGAGGCAATGGAAAAAGACATGATTCAAGTGAGTCATAAAATCTGGAGGAAAATAGCAAAGAAATCCAGATTCAAAAAATTTAAAGAAACAAATGAAGATACAATAGTAAGGTGAAGTCATTGAGGAAATGTGAGAAATGGGTCAGAATGTATGTACGGCTTTCTACAGACCTGATATTCTTTTAGAAGGGCTTTGGCCTCATTGCTACAGAAAACAGAACTCAAGGTGTACATGGCCAGAAGGCTTGCTACTTCCAAACCCAAGTGAAGTTGCAATAATGATTTTTAAAATTGTATTGAGCACATATTATGCTGAACGCTGCATTCAACTTTTAACTTATGTATATTACCTAAACTAATGAAAACCTGCTGAGGTTGATTATTCAACAAATGGTCATTGGTCTTCTAGCCAATAGGAGTACAGCAGTAAACAAAAGAGACAAAACGTTCTTTTCTGTAGGAATTTACATCCTTATAGGAATACATTATTAGAAGCAGGATTATTCCTATATGACAGATAAGTTACCCAAGGGTTAAGTAACTTGTCAAGATCACACAGCTACTTGATCACAGAAGGCTCAGGTTTAAATCCAAATCTGACTCCAAAGCCCAAATCGAGGCCCACCCTCCACTGCCTGCAGCTGCATTTGGAGTACATTGCCATTTGAGCCGACTGTAAGATTCCACTGTTAATTATCTTACTTACTGGAGCATTATACACACAGTCTTTATTGTTCATTCTGGCCCTTGATCATATTGTCATTTACTGTTTTCTAAAAGTTTCATGGATGTAAGACTCACTTGCCCACCTAAATTGAAAATTCCTAGAAGATTGGAAAAGATAATAGATTTTGTACCATTTCTCAGAGGATCTAGTATCTTACAAAGCTAGACAGATGCATTTCACACAGGTTTTAAGTACCTGTTAATCTGCCAGTGCATAGTATTCAGCACCATGGAGCATTTTTTAAAAAATCAAATAAAATATTCCCCTTGCCATTCACAGTCTTATAACTTAGTGGACATGTCATTAAAAATTGACTAATGGAATCGTAATTTCAACAAATCCCATTTTTGAGAATTCACGAAGGCCTGGATAAGGTTTCCAAAGACAAGAAACAAATAAACGCAATGTATGTTTTTAAAAGGCAGGAAGGTGACTTGGAAAGTTAGAGATGGATAACACAACCTAATTTTCCTTTGAGACAGACTCTTGGGACAAATCAAAAGAGAATCAGTTGGAGACAGACCAACTGCAGAGTGCTGGGAAATACCAATGTGGCTTTGAAAGAAGCACATTGTGTCTGACCCATCCAGGTTATTCCTGTCTCAAAGAGGAAGATGTTTCTTATACAATAAACGTATTGGAGCTCAAGTATAGGAAGGCTGTTGATTCTGCCTATGTGAATCTTCAAAAATAAGTTAACAAAATATAGCTGCACTAGAAGCTGGGTGCACTCAGATGATTGTGATAACCAGCCAGCTGCCGGCCCAAGAAACTAAGAAAGAGGCAGTGGGGAGGAATGTGCCCTGAGTCCTGAAGCATGTACAACTTCCATTGATGATGTGGGTGAAAGGAGCAAGGATGGGCTTATTAAGTCATGGGTAAAACTGGAAGTGGAATGCAGGCAGCTTCCTGTTGAACTGGCCTGGAATTCTCTAAGGCTCAGACAGGTTATTAAAGAAATATTTGAAAATGGGAACAGGCTAAATTTTAATAAAGAAAGCATATAGGGAAAATAACTTCTGATCCTTCTCTTTTTCTCTCTTGACTTTACTCCTGGGAGCCAAGTGCAGCGAAAGCCTTCACTTGAAGCCAGGGGCTCAGATGTGCAGGCGTTTCCTGGCTTTGGATTGAGAGTTGCTGGACTGGGACCTTGGTTTTCTCATCTGTGCAATGGGGTAACAGCTGGCCTGCTGCACAAGAATCACCATGTGTGGATTAGCTCATTATTGATCATTCAGGACCCTAAAAATGCAAAGTGCTGCATAAATGCTAAGTATTATTGTGATTCATGTAAAGGGCAAAGATTTTGACTTGGAAATGAAATGGGAGGAAAAATTACAGAAGACAGAATAAGAACACACAGGAGAGAAGCTATTAGCCAGTTTAGGGAGTAAAATTGCAAGGGCTTGAGCATCATAAAACATCTGTGGTCATTTCCACTCACCTCTAGCTGCCATAAGGGAGAAAGCAGTCTGTTGTCTTTAAGCAAAGAATAAGGAAAAGCAATAAAGTGTGCATTTGCCCTTGACAAGGTCAAGAAAATCTCTCAAATGTCATACAGTTTAGGATGCTCTAAATGAAGAAATTACTTAACTTACCTGGGGGAATTGTAGCTATTACATAAACCAATGTAAACAAGCCTCCAAAATCCAGGGACTAAGGATGCTTTGGCTGCACGACAGTGAGCTTCAAACTGACAAGTTTCCTAGGCTACTCTTGAAACTCAATTTTCTGATACTCTGTTCATCCCAAATTAATGGAGACCCCTGTTGAACACCAGAAGCTGCCCTTTTGCATTGCCCTCAAGAGTCCTTCCTGGGGTATAAAGAAGGCTATAAGACAAATTCAAAATGTTCTAATATCATGCGGGTGATGTCAGTTAAATAAAAAGCACTGATCTCAGTTAGAGGAGAAGGGGCACTATAAATAAGTATTCTCTTGTTGGGCAGCTGAGCTCCAAAAGGGTCAAAGGGATTAGGGGTAGAAGTTGCTTCAGAAGCCAATGTCATAAGCAAAAAGAAACACTACTTCCCCATTTTTTCCCTCCCAACCACCTGCTAGGTGAGGCATCCCTATAATAAATTAAAAGAGCCTTGTCAAGTAGCTGATTCTATTACTAACTAGACATTTGTCTCTCCCGGGCTTCCTGGCAGATCAAGAAGACTGTCACCTTTCTCCACAGGGTCCCAGAGCCACTTAGCTGAGCTCAGCAGCCTTCATGAGGGAAGGACAAGGAAGACAAGCCCTTAATTTGGCCAAGTATCCCAGAAGAGGTCCAGTGCTAAACTGTGTGATCACAGTCAGCGTCATCTTGGTGCTGTCCTCCCAGGCCACTCAAAGAAGTTGGTGCTGTCTGTGAGTGTGGGCAGTGGGTGAGTGAAAGTGATATAATTTGGCCCTTAAATATCCTATCTGAAGACCCATTGGACTATTTTCCTGACTGCATAGCTCTGGAGACCTGACTAATAGAGAATTAACTTTCTGTCCTTGCAACCCAGTTGCCACAGGATAATGCAGAACAAATTAGCACATGCCCAGGCTGCAAGGAAATCAGGGCAGACAAAAATGAGACAGGCAGGATTCTAGACTACTGTTTTGAAACATGACCTTTCCTAAGACACTTTTATGGGTCATTTCTGGGTACCTTTGTTTATAAATAAATGTATATCTTCTTATATCATGTTGGCAGAAAGAGAAAGAGGAAAGAAACAGTCAGGATGTCAGGAGTCAGAAATAAATGCAATGGGAACATTACTCATATTAATTCAATGGCACTTGGGAAACCCAACCACTTGAGCTCCATCTAGTCAGCTAAAGGAGCAGAAAATAACAAATATAGAAAGAAAAGATCTTTAATACTTACATGTTTGAGAACAGTGCCCTCCCCCACTAAAATGGGAGCATCTCCAAGGTAGTGGTCATTGAAAAAAATATATTTTCTGAAGCTTCTAGCACAGCATCTGACACATAGTATGTCTTCCACAGATGTTTGGGAATGAGAAAATTGTTAAATGTAAATTACAAAATGCCCAGAAATTCAGCTTAGTAATCTAACAGTTGTTGAAAAATAGAAGAAATCATGTTCTAATTTCATAAGTGCAACTTAAGCAAACCTACTAACAAATGTAACTATGTTAGGACCTTGGAGTCCTCTCCTTTAGAAGTCAATTTCCAGAGGCCCCAAGTTGGGGAGGGAACAGTGTAGAGCTGACAATAGCTACTCCTCTCTCTTCCCTATTCATGTCTACTTCTGAGGAAATCAAAGATCTGTGCAGCTGCTTAGGCTGCCCTGAGCATAATTCATGTTGGTTTAGGATTTAGGCTTATAGGATTAGACTGACGATCATAAACCTTGCCCATTATAAAATTCTAAAATCATTATTAATTTTAAAATGAGTATAAAACCTTGGGCAAAACCAATAACAAATGTCTGCCAACTCTAAGACCAAGATGAAGCCTAAATCCTGTCTAATTTGGAGAGCTCAGGTGGGAGCGGATTATGGAGAGAGGCTGAGGATGCTCCCTCCCTGGAGAGGATGAGGATGAGGAGGACAGCATCACTGCTTCTGCCCAAAGTCAGGAACTGGTAAGGATCCTCCGGGCAGCTCTTTAGTCTGCAGCCTGAACAGAGGACTGGGAGAACTACTATAGAATCAACATTACCAGTCTGAGGAATGTCCAAGGGAACAAAGGAGCT
This sequence comes from Plecturocebus donacophilus, assembly GCA_004027715.1. Lineage (NCBI taxonomy): Eukaryota > Metazoa > Chordata > Mammalia > Primates > Pitheciidae > Plecturocebus > Plecturocebus donacophilus. Next base: position 44,109 of record PVKP010002485.1, on the reverse strand, counting down.
GGGACCAAGGACAGAACCCAGAGAGGCAAGGGCTCTGTGACCCTGATTAGTTACGGGCCTTGAGATGGCTGCTTGCCTTTCACATCATGAAAGGTAAGAAATGGAATAAAGTCACACATTGGCATTCTGAGAATGGGATATATAATCAAACACGAAAGTTGCTTCCAACAAGATGGAATGTGAATTTGTCCATGCAGACAAACGATCCACCGCTGGCACACAGAGCAAGATGCAGAAATGAAGGGGAGAGGCCAGTCTCAACGAGGGGTGTGTGATTTACAACTGAAGTTCAAAGTGATGATAATACCATGCTTTTACTTTTTAAATGGTTTTATCCTATTTTTCCAGCCCATAAGGAATGTACCTTGGTGTCAACAAACCCCTTTGTCTTTGTAAGCTATTTTGAAGCAAAATATCAGTAAATTACTTCCCAAACCACCACACAACTAGATCACGCTGAGAAAATGGGCTCTACAAGAATGCAGTAAATTGTTTCTGTCACAGAAGAAAATACAACCAGTAGAAATCGTTATGGATGAGTCATTATGAGAAGGGGCCAAAAAAATTAACCTTCATCCGTTTTCGTTGTCTTTGTGCATGTAAGAGTGGTGGGGGTGTGTGTGTATGTGTTTATTTGAATTCACCAGTCACATTTAGGACTGGAGCTAGGAAGGATTTTAGAGATAAGCCAGGCCAGCCCCTTTGCTGACGTGGATAGAGGAGGGGGAGGAAGAGAAAGAGCTGACTTCAGAAATGATATTGCTGAGAAGATATTTAGCATGATTGAAGGACAAGTAGCTCTGTGATTAAAGGAAGAGAGAAAAGAAAACTTTTATTCTAAAACGTTTATTGATGTTTATGCAGTAGCACCAAGCACAGAACTAAATGCTTTTATATGCTTGATCTCTTCTAATTCTGTTTCTTCAATGGTAATCCTATTGGGTATGACCCCTATTTTGTAGAGGAAGATGTTGAAGTTTAAAAAGCTTGGTGACTTGTCCAAAGCCCCACAGCCATGAAGTGACTGGGGCTGGGATTCACATCATCATGGTCTGATTTCAAGCCCATGTGTATTAGTCTGTTTTCATACTGCTGTGAAGAAATACTCGAGACTGGGTGATTTATAAAGAGGTTTAATGGACTCACAGTTCCGCATGGCTAGGGAAACCTCATAATCATGGAGGAAGGTGAAGGAGGAACAAAGGCATGTTTTACATGGCAGCAGGAAAGAGAGTATGTACAGGAAAACTGCTCTTTATAAAAATAAAATCAGATCTCATGAGATTTATTTACTATCACAAGAACAGCATGGGGAAAACTCATCCCTCATGATCCAATTACCTCCCATCAGGTCCCTTCCACAACATGTGAGGATTATAGGAGCTACAATTTAAGATGAGATTTGGGTGGGGACATAGCCAAGCCATATCACTATGCCTTCAACCATGACACTATTCCTCCTCAGGTGAAGACTGTGCTGTGTAAAGCCTACTGTGAGCAAAAGCCAGCATTAGGCAGGATGGCTGGAGAATGTGAGTGTGAGCTGAGGTTTACACCCATGAGATTCAGACGAAGTGATTGGCATTCCTCAGATTTGCACATGGACTTTCAGAATTGTCCAGCGAATCCGCACTCTGCATGCAGCTCTCTCAACTTCTTCAACCACTGGGAGCCCCAGTATAGGGACTTTGCAAATTTCCCTGGGGCATTCCAAATTCACTTTGCTTAGCCCCAGCTTCTCCTCTCTGCCAATACAAAATCCATTGCTGGTCACTTGGTAATGATTCTTCATGTCCCCTCTATGCAAACAATGGTAGAGAAAAATGCTCCATTAAAGTATAGTAATTCCCCTAAAGTGTAGTAATTGATTTCACGTGTGGAATCAGGGACTGGCCAACACTGTGAGACAATGAATTTGACACAGGCACTGTCTGATTTGATGAGCACAGCTGTAAGGTGCTGGTTTCTGTGCAAGTGTTAATCATCTGGTAGACCTGGCCAAAGGCCCTCTTCTAGGTAGCAGTGCCCTAGGTGGGCAAGACAGGACACAGAGGGCCACCTTTGTCCCTGTCAGTAACTATTTCATTTCTTTCCCAATGCCAAGTGAGATCAGTTTACAAGCAACAGGAATTTGGGGGCTGTGTTCTGCTCCATGGATCTGCAGCATGAAGCCACCTCTGAAGTCAGCCAGGCTTGGGAGATATGCTGAGGCAGATGCAGGTCCGCACAAGTTGCCCAGGGAGAGCCAGAGAGGAATGGAGGTTATGGAAAGCAGCAAGTGGGGAGGTGGAGACTGCACAGCAAAAACTGTGTTCACTGCTCACCTACAGTGCTGCATCTGGAAGCCAATGTGTAGATCTGTCTAAAAGCCAAAAGCAACAAGAGACATACTTATGTACATTGCTGTATAGCTGACAAAGAGTTTCCACAAACACAATCTCAGTTTGGATCTCTTTAGCAATCTTGCAAGGCTGGTATTTTTGCCAACAAAGAGAAAGAACTAGATTACTAATTCTCAAATGGGGTTGCATAGTTACATGGGAAGCTTTAAAAGAGAAACCAATACCCAAGACCCCTCCTTCCCACCCCCAACCCAGATTCCTAGGTTTAAATTCTCCCAAGTGATTCAAACATATGCCAAGTTGAGAGCCACTGAATTAGACAAATGCGTGTAGATGGATTGATTGAAGAGGAATGTATTAAAATGGAGAAAGGCATACAATTTAAATTAATAAATTTAGGACATAGGAGAGGAGAAACTTGAAACGCAAAGACATTTCAGTCTGGATTGGTCTGAGAGACAAAGGTGAGGGATATGGATAAAACCATGGTCCAGTGCAAGGTGATCACATTCTGCACTCTTTTTAACAGATCCTTCTCAGGTGACATTCAAGGACCCAGAGTCACACATCCCCAATCCATATGATCTGGAAAAGAGAGGAGACAGGCACCTCCTCAGATGGAAGTTGTGCTCAGACCGAAGTCAAAACATGAGCACAAAAGAGGCCTGAGGAAAAGACTGTTCTCTGTCCTTGCTTGATACACCACAGACTGACTTGAAACAATTTTTAGAAGTGTCCTCAACTCCTAGGGGACTCATTTAGCAACACACCGCTTCCTTTAATGAACTATGAATTGTGCTAATATTCTCATCTCCAGGCAGTGAAGATACTCTCTGCAGCTCCTAGGTTTCAACAGGAACTTGAGTAACTCCTATATGATTTGATGCATTAGCAGTAAAATAATAATAATGATAACATCAACAATAATAGCTGCCACCTATTGAGTACCTACTCGGTGCCATAACTTTATCGTGTGCTTTAGGTGAGTTCTCTCCTCTTCCCCTTTTTTTATATACTACATTAGACAATAGAGACAATGAACTTCCCCTTTTACAGATGAGAAACATGAGTCTCAGAGAGAGAAGTATGGTGCCCAATATCATAAGTCTGGCAGGTCCAGCTGGGATCTAGACACACCTGGCTTCAAGCCCTGGTGCTTACAGGAGCAGATGTGCAACAGGAACTGCTGCAGATTTGCTACTTACCACCTGGAGAAGGAAATAATTAATAATGCTAGTTACCCTTTCCTGAGCACTTCTTTAAGCCTGGCACTGTGTTAAGCCATTTACATATATTATTTTATTTAATGCTCACAAAACCCAGAGAGGCAAGTATTTTATCCTTAATTTACTCTTGAATCATTTGAGCCTCAAAGATGAAGTAAGCATACTGGCAAGGAGCAAAGGCATCCCGTAGACCTTTTCCTACTGGTTGCTGTTCTTCACCCCGCCCCAGTGCACCCAGGTACATATCAGGTGTTGTTGCTTTGCTATTCATAGGATTATCTCTCATGAGCATCACTTCACCCACCATTGAAGGAGTAAATCCTGTCCATTAGCTAAGGAAGGAAAAATATTCTTGCCCTATCCAAAGTCAGATAAATGTATGGTTCTAGAGGACAGAAAAACCCCCTCATTCTAGAGGTCGTCTCAGTCAAGGCCATTGAGGGACCACCATTCCTTTTACATCAGCCCATGGCCTGAGGAGTGCCTAAACTGGATAGCAGCCTGCATCAGAGTAGACCAGTTAAGAGCAGGGCCTTGATAGTACTGTATTCTGGGGCTCAAGTTCTTGCTGTGTTGCATGAATTGCATGAGTCATGTTACCCCTGAGCCTCAGTTTTCTCATCTGTAAACTAGTGATTATAACAGTAACTTCTCAGGGTTGTTGAAAGATTAAAAGAAATAATGTATGCAAACACATAAAATGCTTAGCCTAGTGCTTGATTGCTTGATTAATGGAAGCTATTATTACTCTTAATAGCTAAGGGCACTAGGGCTGAGACAGTTTTCTGGCTGCCTTCAAGCAGAAGGAGAAATGGCATGCTCCCCCATGCTGATCATACATTTTACCCCCATTTCCAGGTGTGGGAAAAGCTCCATCACAGCACTCCCATCAATAACAGTCAACTCGAACCCAGAGAGAGCCCAGCTGCACATGGACTTGAAGGGTGCTGAGGCACAAAAGTAGGCACGGAGAGAATCAAGGACATGTGGCCCTCCAGTACATGGTAGAGCCTTGAGTTCAACAGATCCCTGCATACGCCAGCATGTGTGCCCAGGCAAACTAGCCTACAGGAAGCCAGTGACCCTGTGCCCAGGGACCCTGTGCCCAGCGACCCTGTGCCCTATCTCACGGATCCGATGTGTGTCCAGGATCCCCATGGAGGCAAAGATCCTGCTGCTCTCTCCATCCGCCAGCATACCACTCCCACTTGCATGCACACACATGCACACCTGTGCACAGGTACATGCACACACAGACACATGCACACACACACACATTCCTCCCTCACACACACACACCACACAGAAGTCAGCATGCCCTGCAGAGAAACCTTGCTGGTCAGAGGCTGGAGCCTCCTGGGGAGCGGGGTGTCCTCTGAGGCTCCTGAAACTCCTCCAAGGCTATAGAATCTCACTCCCCTCAGCCCTCTTTCTGCCAGTCACCTTCTGTCAAGGAGTGATTATGCTCCTTTCTGTCAGGAACACTGAATGATTGTGGCAAGAAAATTGCCTTCAGCGATAGGGATTTAAGAAATGCTTTTCCTGAAAATAGTGCTCAAATTAATTAACTTGGAGGAAACAGTTTCTCTTTCTTTTTTTTTTTTTTTTTTTTTTTTTTTTTTTTTTTTTTTTTGAGACGGAGTCTCTCTCTGTCTCCAGGCTGGAGTGCAGTGGTGTGATCTCAACTCACTGCAACCTCCACCTCCTGTGTTCAAGTGATTCTCTTGCCTCAGCCTCCCGAGTAGCTGGGACTACAAGTGTGAGCCACCATGCCAGGCTAATTTTTGTATTTTTAATAGAGACAGGATTTCACCACGTTGATCAGGATGGTCTTTATATCCTGACCTTATGATCCAGGATGGTCTCGATATCCTGACCTTGAGATCCGCCTGCCTTGGCCTCCCAAAGTGCTGGAATTACAGGCATGAGCCACTGTGCACTGCCAGGTTGCTTTTTTTCTGTCTGGATTTATTTTTTCCCAAAGAGTTTTTTGTTGTGTGATGAATGGTGAGGAGAGCATTACCTCCTTGGACACACACCTGGAGTCAGCGAGGCACTGCAGGGCCCCATTCTATGAGACACCAGGGATGTGCTCCTCAGGCACGGCAGTGGAGGGACTGGCTGGAAGCAGGATGTGTTTGCAGGTGGTAGTGAGTGTCCATAGTAGGAATGTAAGATAATAGTGGCAGTGGAAAGCACACAGCTGCCTGGGTGCTGGCATCATCCCTGACACTAACTGGAAATGTTCACTCGGTTTCCCTATAATAGAGATGTGATTCTGATTGCAGCTGCCAGCTGGGCTGGTTGCTGGGAGGACCAGATGAGGCACACCTGGGGCTGTGTTTTGTGCTCAGTTCTGTGATTCCTTCATGGCCCCTGACAGGAGGGTGGTTCAAGGCCACGGGGCAGAGGGTGAAGGGTAAAGAACAAGGGCTTTCTGAAATCAACACCAATACTACTGTCACAAGCTGTGTGATCTTGGGCCAGTAATCTAACCTCTCTTAGCATTTATGTCCTAGTTGTAAAATGGGATTGAAAAATAAACACATTAGCATCATTAGGAAAAGCAATGAATCAATTAAAAGACTTAACCTATAATTGATTAATAAATAGTAATTCCTTTCTTCACCCTAGTCCTATGCAATACACTAATAGGCACTGAAAAAATATATGTGTATAATATATTTTTAAATGGGCAAAACTAATTAAATATTACACATGCTTTAATTACTAATGACTTTTTTTTCATGCACACTTTGATCCCTGTCATGCCAGAGTGAAAACCATTAAAATATCACATAAAAGAACTCCCAATGTCCGTGAAACTTCCAGTTTTAAGTGCTCCAAATCACCTCTGTGACTCACTCACCTTTCTGAGAGCTACCTTTTCTAGGCCTTGTCTTTCACTTATATTCAAGAAATACAAAGATATTTCTTCTCTGCCTTGACCAGCATTTCTTACCTGGAGTACATGGACAGGCTTTCTAGGGTCCACAATCCATACCTGCATTTAATTCATCAAGTACTCCTGGGGATTAAATCCATAGCTTTCACTGGGGCAGGGATGGGCAGAGCTGTGATCACACACACACCACACACACACACACACACACACACACACACACACACACACACACCCTCCAGTCCTGACGCCCCCACCTGGCAGCTGCACACTTCCCAGGACTGAAGAGTTGTGCTCCTACAGCCTCTGCCTCTCAGGAGCCTGCTGGTAGTTCAGAGCATCTCACCAGCATAGCTCCAGGCTGGGTGGGCACAGTGTGCAGGTGGGGAAGGAAAATATCTTGCCCTGAGATGTGCAACAAGAACATTCCACTCATCTTTGACTACTAAATCATAATTGAGAGGAAGGCAAGAAGCAGATCTCATGCAATCATGGTGAGTACTGAGGGGTTTTAAAGCAGTCAAAGGAGTTCTTCCAGTGGGAGTCGCAGGGGCTAAGGCCCACCTCAGGGCTGCAGCCTCGATTTCTGCTCTGAGATTCCAGCTGTGGTCAGAAGTAGAATGACAGGCAGGCAAACATCATTTCTGATGAAAGGTAAGAGGGATGTCTTTCCCACTTTCAAAGAATTTTAAAAGAAAGACCATGCGTTTAGCATCATTTTCATATAGACAGCAGGACATCTTTGGGCTTGACATAGCCCAGGACCTCCATTCAATATTCCTACTATTACTGCTACCACTAATAGTATAAGTATTATCTTATTTTTCTGATTAGTTTCTGTGTCTATACAGCAGTCAAACACTGAATGTAGGAAGCCTAGGAAAGTGAATGCAGAAGTGGGTACCCAAGCACATTGTGACATGGATAAATTAGCCCAGTTTCAAAACTTGGAGGAGCAATTAAAGACAGATGGAGAATTGCTGATATGGACCTTGGCTTCTATTTCCTCACCTCCCACTCAGTGCATAGTGCAGAACTTTACATACAGCGAACACTCAATACTTTTGTGGTATCAGGGAGTAATCACAATTTTTTTCTCACCTTCATCTCAAGAATAATGACAGTTTTTATTCATTTAAACACGGCTTCTCAGAGTGCAGTCCATGAACTCTCTGCTTCAGAATCCCCTGGAGACCTTGTTTAAAATGCAGCTCCCTGGATCCTTTCTCAGATACCCTGAGCCAGTATCTTTAGAGGTGAGGCCTGAGAAAATGCAGTCTAGTAAGCCAGCTAAGTGCACCTTATGTTCTTTGAAGTTTGAGAAATGCTGACTTAAATAAATGAGTATTTGTTCAGTAGTAGCTTTAAGTCTCTTTCAGAGGCACTTAGTAAACCTACTAAACTATGTATTGAGGCATCTCTAAAATCACATTCTATAAAGCCTTTCTTCTGACTGATTCAGAATTAAGTACAGGAAGGTTTAAACAATAAATTGTGGGGGTAAATTTTTCTTGTACTTCCAGTTACTTCATTAAGACTGTCAGCCTACATGTCAGAGAGGATGATCCGAGAAAATTCTTATCTCCTAACTCATCTTCCTAGCTGACCGAATAGGAACCTGGGGCCAAGAGAAATCTGCTGCCCTCTCCCACTGGGTTTCCCTTGGTTTGTGATATTACAGATGGACTGCGTTGGTCACTGCTACTATCTTGAAAAACATATTATGGGGCCAGGTGCAGTGGCTCATACCTGTAATTCCAGCACTTTGGGAGGCCGAGACAGGCAGATCACTTGAGGTCAGGAGTTCGAGACCAGCATGGCCAGCATAATGAAACCCCGTCTCTACTAAAAAAAAAATTCAAAAATTATCCAGGCGTGGTGGCACTCATATGTAGTCCCAGTTACTCGGGAGGCTGAGGCAGGAGAATCACTTGAACCTGAGAGGTGGAGATTGCAGAGATCTGAGATCACACCATTACACTCCAGCCTGGGCAACAGAGAGAGAGAGACTCCGTCTCAAAAACCAAAACATATTATGGAAGGTATCAGACTAGATGAAGAAACAGAAGGAGATGAAATTAGTGAAAATGAAAGAAGAGAAAAATAGAAGAGAGGAGGAGAGGGAAGGAGAGGAGAGAGGAGTGGAGGGAAGAGAAGAGAGGAGAATTAATTATCCAGTTGGAATAAACTCCTGTTCCCTTGAAAGTATTCTGCATCAGCAAGGCCTTTAATGGAGTGGGGATTGAAGGACTGGCCCAGAGGAACAAAAGGAAGGGATAAAGAAAGGTGACAAGTGGAAGAAAAGAGCAAAGGGAAATAATGACTGGCAAGAGCAAAAAGAACGTGAAGTACAAAGACTCCAGAGGAGTGAGGGTTTTTTTTTTTAACTTTGCAAACACTTCATTTTACTACACTTAATTAATCATAACACAGGAACATAAATGTTTAAAGGGTGAAATAAAATGTACAGAAATATAGTCATACTCAACAAAAATGAGAACACATAAATTTAACATAAGGTTGTCACCGCTGCAGTCTCCAAGCTCACGGGAGTCAGCGTCTCCATTTCAATTTCTCCAGCCACAAGCAAGTTCATAGTAATGAAGCTCTTTCTTCGTTCTGGCTGAAATCAGTCAGCAAAATGCAGGAGGAAAGAGAAAAAAATGTTCCAAAGAGAGAAGAAAAGGGCAGAGAAAAAGAGCAAGTATGACAGCGACAGAAATAACTTTATTCTCTCATACCGGTGGCCTTCAGGCCAGGAAGTCCTCTGACGTGTCTGACTCAAATATCTCCTGCAATTCCAGCCATTTTCATTTTTTTTCTGGGTCCATCCAATAAAAATCTGTGACAATTTACTGATTCAAAATATTGCAACATAAAAGAACAAAAATTTAAATAGAGTCCACCAGACCCTGTTTCTGAAATCTTGGATCTGCATGAAAGCAGAGTAGAGGCAAAGAATACACCAAGAATGAGAAAATCTCTCCCCCTTTTCAACTATAAATACCATCTGGATTTCCTGTCTCCTTGCCCCAAGCCTTCTGCTATCAATATCTGGACATTTTGATCACTCTGTATGAATCAACAGTGATTCAGGCCTGTGTCGGGGGTGGAACCAATACAGTCGTCTGTTGGGAGAACTGAGGAATCGTCATGTGACATCCTCACGTGACCTTATTCTCAGGCTTTCCCTTCTGATGTTCTGTCTTGGTTCTGGTAACTGAGGTTTTGGAGAGCCGAAGGGCACCATTCGTTAAAATCTGAACTCTGCCTGGTCTCAGCTTCCATCATGGGGGCCTTTTCATGCCAGGCAGGTTGCTGATGCTGTCCCAGTGACCAGCCAGACGAACTTCTAGGACCTGTTTACAGTTCCTCGTCATATTTTTCCTCCCTGTCTGCTCTCATATACACAAGCTCCCTTTCACTGGACTTGTGTAATGGGCAATTCTTCCTCTCTGAAGTCCCAGGGAGCTTGTAAATCTCCAAACCCCGCCGCTGTAGAGGCTTCTTGTGCATCTGAGTCTCAAAGCCTGTTCTACTGGCCCCTACAGACACCCTTCTTGGTCTGTCTGGTTTGGGGGCCTGCATTTCAGTGGGCTGAGTCCTCCTGGGTTGACCAAAGCACACTGAGAAGGCTCAGGGGGTCTGTTGTGCTTTCAATGGACTCCAGAGGAAAGTGGCACAGATCCGTGGTGTGCCTGTGATTTAGCTATGGCTGCTTCAGTCTTACCTTGTATGTAACCAAAATCTGTGTGGTTTGCCTACCTTGATAGTTTGCGTTTATCTCTGGGACAAGCCAAGCTAACTTCTACAAAGTTCTCAAATTCTTACAAGGCCATAGAGTGTTAGGAATGGTAAGGATACAGATTTTAGTGTCACATATCTGAGCTATATACTGACCCCTGTGGAACTTCGGGCAACAAACTTCATCCTCAGCTCTCTCTAAAATGTGGCTACAGTCTCACAGGATGGGGGTAAATGTTCAGTATGATTGTGTGAAGTTCTTATCATAGTGAAATACTTCAGAGGAAAAGCTGATGAATAGCTTCTGCCTTTCTTAAGTCCCTAGGGTTCCATAATTGTCCTTTGGAAGCTTTGTCATTGTTACAGAGGCCAACCTCAGAGAATGACAAGGTAGGAAGACCTTCTCCTTTGTCAGGAATTCCGCTCCCGCCCCCACCCAGTCTCCATGGCTCATCAGTGCTGGCTCCCCACGTCCTCTGATCCTGCAAGGCCACTCCTATGGTCCAGTAGGTGAAGACATCATCCCTATATCAGCAGAACCCTCATCCTGCCTCGCAACTACCAGGTCCCTATGCCTTCTGCTTCTTTTCTCCAAGACTGTGGGAGGGCATCTGATTTTATGAATGCATGGAATCCAGACCAAGTATGTGACCTAAAGCATTCAGCGTTCTTTTATGATATTTCTGAGAACTTCTATTATTATAACCACATCTATTATAATTGACAACCCCCAAACTAATAGAAATACACTGTGTCTTCACCCAGAAAAACTTAGAGGACCCCACATGCAACCTAAGGCTACTTGCCCTATGTGGGAGAACATGCTTTCCGTGACAAAAGCCTGGCTGTAACCTGTATATCAATAGGTAGATAGATGCTCTCGAACCTTATAACTGGGCCACAGTAACCTGTGAGGAGTCGAGATTTCTAACGGAGAGGGTATGGTCACCACCACGTCTAACCACCAGTGCATGTCTAGCACCCTCTGAAGGGGCTGTGGGGCTTCTGAGCCACCTGCTACGAGTCCGTAATTATAGTATTGAGTGATAGATTTCAATTCTGAAAGATTCTAAAAGCCACATCCAAGTTAATGAGCAGAGTACACTAATCAATTAATTGTGTCTATTTTGGTCACTTGAAGGAAAGGGGCAGTATTTCATCAACAGCCTTTAGGGTAAGGACAACAGGCACTGGCATCTGGAATCTGACGTCACCCTGGTATCCTAGGGAATGTGGAAGCTCAAACAATGAGCCAGGTACTGGCCAGATGTTTCAAAACTGCCCCATTCTTTCCCTTTCTTTATCCATTGCCCTTTCAAGTGGAGTCCAATTCTCCACTCCTAGATTCCAGTCTGGCCCTCCAGTAAGAATGACTGCACCCCCGTCCAAGCCCAGGCCTCGAGAGGCCTTGCATCCCTCTGTCTGCTCTCTTGGAGCCCTGTAACTATCATAAGAACAAGGCCAAGCTCGTCTGCTGGAGAATAGGGGACCACAGGGACTGGGGCCAGATCAATCATGAGAGGCCATCCTAGACCAACTCCTCCCAGAGAACCACCAGCTGAACTGCAGAGACATGAGATTCCAGCCCGGAAGAGCTGCCGGTGAACTAAATGAATGTCCATTGTTTGATGTCACTGGGCTTTGTGTTTGTTTATTTGCTTTTCTTGCACAGCATTACTGTAGCAATACATACCAGATGAAAAAGGTAGCAACACATTATATCCCGATGAATCCAGCCGTAACTACTGACTATGAGCTTAAGATTTTTTTCTCTTTCGAAAGTTACTCTTCCTACATGTGGCGGATTGGGTCCAAGTCTACTGATTCTCTATCTGTGGTCAATGACCAGCTTTTTATTTACAAATTTTAATCCTATTTTTGTTTTGTTTGGTTTTACTTCTTATTTGAAATAATTATAAATATATAAGAAATTGCAAAAAAAAAATCAAATAAAACAGGGAGAGCCAATATTTTTTTTCTTTTTGTTTCCCCAATCCATTGAAATTCAAATACTTTTGTAAAATACAAAAAGAAAGAAAGAAAGAAAGAAAGAAAGAAAGAAAGAAAGAAAGAAAGAAAGAAAGAAAGAAAGAAAGGAAGGAAGAAAAAGAATTTACCAGGAAGATGAAAAAAATCTAAAAAGTACTAGTCCAAATTCTTTATGATTAGATTCAAAAGAATAGAAATAAAATACAGAAACTTTTATGAAAATTTCTAAATGCCTATTTTTGGTTTGTACATGTAGCTCATGTTTTGTGGCTTGGCCCCAATCCACAGACCACATCTAAGTAGTATTACTTTCAAGTTTTCTGGAGATGAGAAATGGAAACTAAGCTTAAGTACAGTGGGAATAATTTTGGTCTCGAATGACCCTAAAGTCTTTCACAGAGGATATTTTTACAATATCTTTTACCCTAAGTGCTATAAAAGTGTACTTTTGTGGTTATCTAATCCTGGATGATGGGAAGAAAAACGACGAAACACATTTCAGCCTTTATACAGGAATTTTTCTTACTGTTTTCTTTCTTTTCTTTATCACCAAAACAAACAACAGAAACAAAACACAAACACTGGCCGGGCACTGTGGCTCACGCCTGTAATCCCAGCACTCTGGGGGGGCTGAGGTTGATAGATCCTTAAGATCAGGAGTTCGAGACCAGCCTGGGCAACATGGTGAAAACCCATCTGCACACAAAAAAACAAAGGTAGCCAGGCGTGGTGTTGTGCACTTGAAGTGGGAGTGCAAGCTGAAGTGGGAGGATCACTTGAGCTTGGGAGGTTGAGGCTGCAGTGAACATTTATGGCACCACTGCATTACAGCCTGGGTGACAGCAAGGCATTGTCTCAAAAAAAGAAAAAAAAAGAAAAAATGCAAACACAATGCAAGCCTATACCAGTGTTGAAGTTCAGATATGTAATATGCTTGCCTCTAAATGATGTGAATCAGAAAGGATGTATTACTAACTGATATGACCCTGATAAAAATTTTATAGTTTTTCATTTGTTTAAATTTTCATTGAGAGGTAGACCCTAATGTCCCTGCCTTCTGCATTTCCTGGATATTGGGGAAGTAAGCTCCCAGAGAAAATTTCTCTGCTTCCGAAATGACTCTGTAGAGATCAAGTAGAAACCTAACTTTGTTCTAAAAAGCAGGAGCTTAAGTTTTTTTCTCTTTTGTAAGTTGCTCTTCCTACATGTAGCTGCTTTTTGTTTGCCCAGCTGATTTGTGTTTGTCCAGCTGATTTGTGTTTGTGTTTGCTGAGAGAGGAATTTTAAAAGATCTGGCTGCAGAATAGGGCTGCTGAGGTGGATACAATATCCAAAATCATTAAGATGATACCTGATATCCATGACTGCTCCCTCTGACAATTCCCCTAAGCATGGGAAGGACAGCCCACAGCCCATGCACAAGAGGCAGCGTCCACACCATGCATCAGGTCCCTCCTCAGGGAGAGCCTGTCAGAGACTGGGCCTGATGACAGTGGCAAGAGTTAGGGCAGGTAACCTGCGCCGTTTTTCTTTTTTCCTCTCTGTCCACTTACCTAACGTGTGGCTGCCGTTCCCTAAGTGTTATAAAAGAGTGTTTAATTTGGTGGGATCATGCAAAAGGATGAGAGGAGGGCAGAGACCACTTGCAAATCATGGAAAGCTCACCCCATTTCCACCCCTGTGTACAACCTTTCTGCATCTGTTCCTACCTCTTTCCAATCCCTTCTCCCGGAAGAGGCAAATCTGATCACAGCACTATTACACTTTCAAAGCATTTGAAGTTTTCCCGTTGATCTTTGAACAAACCTCTAAGTCCACAGAATGGTCCAGCATGGCTGAGCCCTAAGCACACCTCATCATCATGTAGTCTCAAGTGCCTCACTCACTTGGACCCCTTCCTATTGGTCTTTTCCCCCTCAGACTTAACAAGCTCCTTCTCATATCTGGATCTCCACCACACCCTCACTCACCCTCCTTTTCTCCTAACTTTCCATCTTTCATTTATCTGCCTTCAGCAGCCAAACTAAATTAAACCCCTGACATCCGTCTGAGCACTTTTGCCCCTGTCCCACCACAGACACTATCACAAGTGTAGGCATATAATTTGGTGTGTGATTTCTGTGTAGTCTCTTTTTTTTTGGAAATCATGCTCTCTAGCATGTATACATCTTGCTGTTATCTAGCCTTCTCTACTTGACAACTCCAGCCTTGCACTTTTGATAAAGTCAGTGATGCACTGGTTGCCAATACAGTGACCACCTGCAAAACTTCTGAAATATCCTCTGTAGAGAAGTCTCAATATGACTGTGTACCCAGTGTGTGTACTTTTTTAGAGAGAGTCCCCTAAATACCTTGGTTGTCAGAAAGGAAATCTTCCAAAATGACAATGTCAATGTATTTTAGTGAACGTTAATTTTCTATTTAAAAAACTCAGATTACAGCTACTATTTCTTTATAATCTCATGATGCCAAACACTATTGAATCTGGAGTAGCATCAATCCATGAAACAGGATCACCAAACCAACCAGGATTCTTTCATTTATTGTACATCTATTAGTTAGAGGCTTAAACAATTAGCTATTTTTTCATAGAAGGATATATTAAGAAGGTGCATTGTAAATGTACAACAAGGATTCTCTTGTGACTGCTCCTTTCTGGAGTGCTGAGAAGGCTGCTGCTTCCTGCCATAATGGGGTAACAAAAGTTGGGCTTAACTGACCATAATAAACAATCAGAAAACTCAACAAAATGTGTGAATTAATTGTTCTCAGACATTAAGCAACAAAAGCAAAAAATAATAATTGCTGAAAGAAGAGAAATTTTTTCTGAAGGAAAATTCTAAAATACATTTAGGAAGGTAACCCTAATAATATGTAATAGTCTTCATAAATCAAGGTGAGCTAGAACAGAGTTCAAGGAACCTGTGTCAGCTGAATGTTGTAGGACAGAGTTTCAGAAAGGGGGAAGCTAGCCTGGGAATCCTAAAATATTTATTACCTTATTGTTTACAAAAAAGTTTGTCAACCCTTTCCCTAGAAATAAAAACTACAATTTATTAAGTAATAGTTTTACTGGATGAAGTTAACAACAGATTAGACACGCGGAAGAAAAGATCAGTAAACATGAAGACAATAATAGAACCAATCTAAAATAAAGCATCTAGAGAAAAAAATGGAAAATAAAATAAATAGAGCCATAGTTATTTGGAGACAATATTTAGTGATCTAATGTACATGTAACAGAAGTAGTAGAAAGAAAGGGAAAAGTGAATAAGTTATAAAATTATTTTTAAAATATAATGCCTCAAGTTTTAAAAAATTTTACAAAAACTATAAACTCACAAATGAAATAAGGTCAATGAACTCCACACAGAATAAACACAAAGAAAACCTCACTGAGGCACAATGTAATCAAATTGCTTAAAACTTGTGATAAACAAAAAATATGAAACACTGCTGGAGGAGAAAGAAGTCACTTTATGTTCAGATAAAGGTAAGAATTAGAGCAGGGAACTATGCAAGATTTAACTCAAGAGAGTAACAGCTTTAAAGTACGAAAAAGAGAAAAAAATATATATTTAGTGAAAATCATCCCTAAAAATGAAGGCAAAATAAAATCTTTTGCAGACAAACAAAAACTGAAAGAATTTATTACCAATAAATAACTCCTATATGAAATGTTGAAACAAGTTTTTTGGGCAGAAGGAAAAAAATGAGAGATGAAAACATACACCTACATACAAACAAAAAGAGCACTTAAAGAAGTCAATACTTTATTTTAAATACTTTTTATCAGATAAATGATGTTCCAAACAAAAAGAAAGCAATGTATAATGGGATTTTATAATATAATATATGTAGAAGTAAAATGTATGATCACAACAGCACAAAGAATAGGAAGGGGAAAGTAAGGGTATTCATTTCATTTTTTATATGACACAAGAAATAATATTATTTCAAGGCAGTCTATGATAAATTAAGCGCATATTATAAACCCTAGAACAACCATTAAAAGAAAAGTAAACAAGATATATCACTAATAATCCAATAGTGGATATTAATGGAATAATATAAAATCTATCTTTTATCCAAACAGTAGCAGAAAATGATAAAATCAGTCTAAAGAACACGTGAGACAAATACAAAACAGGTAGCAGAATGATACACTTAAAACCAATTATACCAATAATTATATTAAATGTAAATGGTTTAAATGCATGAAGAAAAAGGCAAATATTGTGTTACTGAATACACAGCCATACCAAACTACATGTTGTCGACTAGAAACCTACTTTTAATATCAAAAAATGGATGTGCTTTAAGAATATGTCATGTAAAAATTAACTTAAGGAAGCTGGAGATATTATATTAATATGAGACAAAGTAGAAGAAAGGATATTTCAAAATAAAGGGCTACAGAATTACAGATTTTCAGTTCCAGCCTAATTAAAATGAATTTTCATATGGGATTCCTATTACAAGCATCCCAGCTGATTAGAGTTAAGCCTTGTTTCAGCTACTTTGGACTTGAATTTTTAAAAGTTAGAAAGTAGACTACATACTCCTTTCCTGTTTCAATCCTACCTTCCAGTGCACACAACTTTGTTTGCCCCTCTTTATCTAATTCCTTTCATTTACCTAAGGTTCTCTTTACTCCTTCTCTTTTATTCTTCAGTTGCTGTCTTGATCCAAGCAGACTGATATCTTAATTTGAGTTCCATTTTGTCTTCCTTTACTTCTACCTGTTGCAGAGTCTGCAAATTGTCCACCAATATTATTTTATCCTTCTTCCTTTAATAGCAGAACTCCTCTCTTTTACCTGGGAACATTGGTACCTAGCAGAAGGCTGACTTCCCAGCCTTGCCTGGCTATGTGGCCATGTGACAAAGCTCTGTCAATGCCTGGTTGTACTTTAAAAGAAATCTGTATGTGAGCTTCATGCTTCTGTCCATCTTCCCACTGGCTGAGAAACACTTGTGATAAAGTGGCTGAGATTTCTGTTTTTGTTTAAGCTCTATATTACTGGTGGTACTCTTTGTAATAACAGCTAAGATTAAATCCTAACTAATATTGTATAGTACCTCTTTAATTTTCTTTGCCCAAGAGAGCTGATAAATTTGCATAGTAACTCAAATTTCTCCTGCAACCTCTGTATTATCCTTATTTAAAGAAAACAATGAGAAATTGCTATTACATTTTAAACTGGAGACAGGGACTCTGAGAAAAGAATCCAGCCCCTACTTTCTATTTTGACTCTTGCTAACTTTATCCATGATAGAGTCAACTTATTTCTTTAAAACACATGCAGTTTATTGCTAGTCTCTAAAGAAGTGAAGACCCCCTAGGGAAAGCTATTAATGTGGCTTTGCAGTAAAAGAAAACAATAGACATATATAGATTCCAGCGTCAATGTGTTAGGCTCAGGATGAGCCCCTCATCCTTCTCAACCTCCGCAGGCTGCCTCATGAAAGGGGAAGGGTGTGCTCGCTCTCCACTCTACACAGGCCTTCCTAAGCCTGGCCCCACACCTCACTTCTTCTGGGATGCATGTTTTCTTATCACAAACCCAGCGTCAGCTGCTGCTGTTTCTCTGTTTCTAACAGTCTCCTTTTGTCCTCAGGAGTCATTATGGAGACATAACTAACCGTCAGTCTCTGTATATCGGGATTAGAATTATTAAGATCATACGTAGGGTTGGAGTTTGGAACACTCAGCAAAGCTGAATTGGATTCTTACTCTCAAGATATTTGAATCCTTTCAAACAGCCAGTGGTATAGCCTGAAGAGCCTCCCAGCCCCTGCCTAACCTCTGGAAAAATCTCCTCTCGAAATAAACACTATTGCAGATTAAAACCAAGATTCTCAGGAGGGACTGCTTAGCATCAACATGTTGCCTTGCTTACGTTAAGCCGTCCCTGCTCTGGTGTCGGGATGGAGAATAATTGCCAGGATTGTGTGGAGGCCCATCATTTTGCTTTCTCTGAAGCGGCTTTATCAGGAACAAGCCCCAGGGTGGCATTACTTAATCAATAGCAGAGATACAGAGAGAGAAAGAGAGTTCACAATAAACTGATTGCTGCATCTGGTTTCCTATGAGCAGTTACAAGACCAGTGAAAGTCCTCTAATCTCATCAAGCAACCAGACAGATTGATTCTGAGTTCATTAATAGTTGCTGGGGTGAAGGAGAGAGAAAGAAAAAAGAGAAAATGAATGCATCATTGGGATCTACACCCTTAATGGGTATCAAGAAGCTCTTTCAAAACCATTCCTGGTTGGGAGAGAGCACTGCGCAAGGATCTGGTGCCTGGTCTGGAGCTACAATAAACACCCAAGGCCCAGGAGTAACATCTTCCAACCAGGAAACCACATGCTTTCAATCCATCTGCAAAGCACCCAAAACTACAAGTGAAAAGGAAACCCCTGTGTTATCTACGCAGCTGTTTTGTTTACATGTTATCAAATAGCTTTCATCCAAATATTTGGCACCATTTAGATTTACAGAGGTGCTTTAGCAAACTCAAAGCTACCTATCAGCCTTACTTACCAAAGGATAAAACAAAAACCAAACAAAACAAATGGGGACTATACCTGAAAAGGACATGAAATAACAATAAGTGTATTTGACTTTGGAGGTAAGTGCTTCTAACTCAGTTAATTCAGAATTGGTAGAGGGCAGGCATGTCTAGATTACATTGTCCCTCTAAGCTCTTTGTATTACCTTATCTGCTAACCAACATGCTAATGTTCAGAAGAGCTAGTGACCCATCAACAAGTAGATATTTTTGGTAAAGTTGTCTTGCTGCTTGATAGAATAGGTATATTCCTTCAAGGCAGTATACAAATTGATTCAATAGTAAAATACACGAAAGTGGCCAGTTTAGCTTAGAGGAATTACAGTCCTCATGAATAGGTAACTGTCTCTCAATATATCAAGTTTTTGACACTAAATTTTTAAATATTGTGCCTTCTTGCAGCAGTCACAACTATTTCCTGTCGGTGTGAAGTTCAATCAAAGGCAAGCAAGGTGCTTTCAGACAGGCCATTAGAACTTTACAGCAACATTTTAGTAGGCAACATTTCTCTGAGCCCCTTTTCTTTCTCAGTAGTCCATGGAAACTTATGAGACTCCTTTATTAACTACACAAATATTTATTGACTATCTATTATGGGCTCAGCATTGAACTATTATTCGCGATATAATAGACACTCGTGTGGTGTGGGCATGATTTTTCACCTGCAACAACGCAAGACCGCTCATGAGGGTTGTGAAATGTGTTAGCTTCAAAAGGTATGGGCTGTTAGAACTTGGATGAGTAGGGCCTGCCCTGCGAAGGAGAGGTAAGTTATTCCAGCAGGACCAACAGTTGAGTGGAACCTGAGGGAAAAGAGCAAAGTGTGTTTGAGGAACTCAAAGATGAATGGTAAGAGTTTAGGGAGAAAGGCAGAGAGTGTCCGGATTTGTGGCCAGGAGTGTGTAGGGACCAGCAGCTGCAGTACTCACAGGGAATATGGATTGATTTAGATACTCCAGAGAGGACAAGGCCCAGAAGACTTCTTCACAGAAGTCTTAACAGATTTGGGTTGAGAAGAGATCATTTTGATGGCAGACTGGAGAATCCATTGTGGGTGGAGCATGGCAAAGAAGAAGGTTAAGAGACCTGATGGAAGATGCTGCGGTCACCAGGGAGATGCACAATGATGGACCTGTGTGCACTTGGCTCACATCTTTCGTGGCCCACGCCACCCACCTCATGCTTCCTCCTGCTCAAAGCCCAGCTGGGCTTCGCCCATCCTGACCCAGCTTGGTGAATGAGCTGGGTCATCAGGCTCTCCCATTCTCCCATTTGCTAGGCTCTGTTAGGAAGGCAGTGGTGTTGCTCAGCCATTAAAAGGGTAAAGACAGTAACAGCAACTGTGAAACTAAACCGGGTATGTTCTAAATCTTCTGTGAAGTAGACACAATTTTTCCTTGTAGAGAGGAAAGTTTTAGATAAATAGCAGAGAATCGGTAAATAATTCAGCCTTTGACCTTGATGCTTATTGATTCCTGCAGCTCTTTATCTTTCTCTAGACTACCCGGGAAAGAAAAAGCCCTCCAAAAAAACAATTACTACTTAATTATAAAATTGCTTGGCTTGGGAGAGCTTTCTGGTTAGTTTCTGAACACTACAAGGAGCTAAGTTAATCTCTAAACCACCGACCTAACTGAAGCTTCTGTTTAAAAAATTTAAACACAAGTTTCGTTATTCTCTGGTATGGATGAAAACATAAAGTATATTCAGCCATTCGAATGACTCAAATGGCTCGTTATTTCTCACCTATGGGATTTGAATACAGGTTGATTCTAGCCACAGGGATGCCAGATGTATTAAGCACTTGCGGTGGGTATATGACACACAGCAAGCCCTTGATCCATGTCTGGGATAGTAACAGTGACATTTACAGGGAAATGGTAATAATTGCTGGGTGGTTGTAGAGATAATACTTCAGACTGGGCCATGAAGGCAAGAGGAAAAGGATTCATCATTGTTTGTTGTTGTTGTTCTTTTAAGACAGATAATTTCTCTTTCAACCTCAGTTTAGGTAAAAGGTAGGTCTTAAAGTCAGCCCTGGTTTCCTGTTTTTCACCAGTCACTCCTTAGGTGTTGGGAATTTCTCACCACGAGCATCCACAGCCACTCTAAGCATGAGTCTTGATCATGGCTGTGAGTTGGTGAGGAAGTCACCAGTTGGAATGTTGGAGTCTGAACAGATAAACTCTTGGCCCAGCTTGGCCTATTTCTTCTTACTTATTACCTTAGCTCAGTGATCAATAAAAATGCTTGACTAGCAAACAGCCAGCTATATTGAAAAGTGGACAAAGGACTTGAGTAAATATTTCTCCAAAGAAGGTATGCAAACGACCAATCAGCCCATGAAGAAATGTTCAACATCACTGATCATTAGGGAAATGCAAATTAAAACCATAACAAGGTATCACTTTATACCCGTTAGGGTGGCTACTATCAATAATAACAATAGTAAACAGAAAATAAGTGTTGAGGAGGATGTGTAGAAATTAGGGCCCCTGTCAACTGCTGATGGGAATGAAAAATGGAACAGCTGCTTGGAAAACAGTATGGAGGTTCCTCAAAAAATTAAAAATGGAATTAGTATATGATCCAGCAATTTTACTTCTGGGCATATACCTAAAAGAATTGAAAACAGTGATTCAAATGAGTATTTGTACACCCATGTTCATAGCAGGATTATTCACAATAGCTAAATGGTGAAATCAACCCAAGTTGCATTCTTTGGCAGTTTAACGGACAAACAAATATACCTACAGTTAAATATTGTTCAGTCTTAAAAAGGAAAGAAATTCTGACACACATTGCAGCATGGATGAATGTGAACACACATTACAGCATTGAGGACCTTATGCTACATGAAAAAAAGCCAATCACAATAAGATAACTTCTGTATGAGTCCACTTATATGAGGTGTCTACAGCAGTTGAAGTCATAGAGACAGAAAGGAGAAGAGTGGTTGCTAGGGGACAGGGGAAAGGGAATGGGGAGCTGAATAATGGGTGATCAATGGCTTTTATCTTTGTAAAATGAAAAAGACTTCTGGAGATTGGTTACACAACAATGTGAATGTGCTTAACACTATTGAACTGTACACTTAAAATAGTTAATATGAAAACTTTTATGTTACATATATTTTATCACAATTAAAAATAAAAAAAGAATGCTTGTCTAGCTTTAGAAAATGAGTCGTATTCAACATGAATATGAACAGAACCATGCAGCCCTATCTCAGTTCCTCATCCAAGAGATGATTCACTGAAAGACTCCAAACATCTAAGCTCTCTCACAGTTCCTCTCTTTCTAAAACATAATGGACAATAATACCTAATTAATATCTCATTAAGGGTTTGGGATTGAGAGAAGGCATTTAGACCAAGAAAAGCATACAATCTGTCACAGAGACCAGCCACCTGCCTCTACCTAAATCATGGAGGAAAACTGTAGCTCACACGTTCACTTCTTGTTCAGGAGAAGTGCTGGATTCCTGAGTCACCTGTTTCTGCAGGGTCATTGATAAAAATCTCCCTCTCTTAATAATGCATGCTCACCTCTCTTTAGCACATGCCATGACTGCACACTCATAACTGCACAATATCACAGGGAGGTCTGTGCCACTCTCCCATCCTGTCATTGTGGAAGCTGAGGTACACACATGGGGCTTGAACCCACAGCCTATGAAGCCAAGTTCAGAGGATGTACTCTGCTCTCAATCTTCCATCTTTCATCATGACTGTTGGCCATGTCTAGAAGCTCTTTCTTCCTTTCTTCCTCTCTTCTTCTCTCTCTCTTTCCCTTTCTTTCTTTTTCTTTCTTTCTTTTCTTTCTTTCTTTTTCTCTCTCTTTCTTGCTTTTTCTCTTTTTTCTCTTTCTTTCTTTCTCTTTCTTTCTCTCTCTTTCTTTCCTTCTTTCCTTCCTTCTTTCTTTCTTTCTTTCTCTTTCTCTTTCTTTCTTCCTTTCCACACTCTACCCATCCTCCAGACCTGATTCAAATCTTTCCTCCACTCCTGACTTCCCTGCCTTCCCCCTCCTTGAGCCTCTTACAATACATTTCAATACCCCACTCTGACCATTGCCTTCTTTATGTCTTAATCCCCTGCCCCACACCCTACCTCTCACTCGACAGGCTCCCTGACTTCCTTGCAGTCCTTCAAATGCAGCAGGCACATTCCAGCCTCTGGGACTAGGCCCTCAGTGATGTTTCCTCTGTTTGGAACGCTCTTCTGTCCAATTACCAAGTGGCCAATCTCCTTCAGAAGCTTCCCTGGCCACTCTGTAAAATATCAGTCCATCACCCTCACCTTTTGAACCCCTGTCCACTTCACAGCTGGTACAGATTATTGCTGCCCACCAAACGCATCACCATCTGATGTATCAAATGTTTTACATATTCGCTTATAATCAGTCTCTCTCCACAAGAATGCAAGCTCCATGAGGGAAAGAATTGTATTCTACTCATTGCTACATCAGGGTTTGGTGCTCAGCAGGTGCTCAGAAATATGTGTTAGTGGATGAATGAACTCCTACAGTTTACACACAATCTAGCACAGAGCTGTGTATAACTCTGTGTTGCTTACAATGTGTTCTGAGAAACAATAGCTCTATGGGGTGCTAATAGTAGTTATGCAGAAAAGAAAAGCATTTCCTGACAACCTAATTTGATGAAAGCCCAGCTAAATAAAGTTAAGCATGTTTTTCCTTCAGGACTTTTGAGACCCTTTCATTTTATGCTTTAGCATGTCGATGTGGTCCCAGAGCTCTGAGGGGGCAGTACTCTCCCAGCCGCATGCCCACAGTGATCATTTTGGAGGGACATCTGCATAGCACTCCTGACATGCTGTGTGGTGTTAGTGACTTCTGCCTGCTGGCGAATTCCTTCCTCCTCTGTGGCCTCAAGTTCTCCATTCCTTTATGTTTAAGAACAGGGTTCTGATTGGACAAAGACTTGTTTTGATGATAAGATTTTAGTCTCAAAGAGCCACTCTTGGTTTTATTTGATTTCCATTCACTCAAAGGTATTCTGCTCTATAGAAACACTAGTCATGCCCCCTCAGCACACATATTCCATCTGGTAATCAGGAAAACTGCTGAAATTAGAGGAGAGCCTGAGCTTAATAAAACTGAAAGCTCCAAACCAAACAGAGCCCTCGTGTGTGGCTTACCACTATGGCACGAAGCAGGAGTTGGGGGAAGCATGACCAAGAGCCAAGTGAGAGTCAAGTTAGGGTTTCCTCTCCGCAGTTAGGAGGGAGCCAGCAGAGAAGCATGAGAGATCTTGTCTCAGGACTGAGCTGTGGAGCCACACAAGTGAGAAACCCAAATGCTTACACTCAGGGTTGGGGCAGATGTCCAAGCTCCCTGCCTCAGGAGCCCCTTGGGGCTTGGTCTCTGCTGGGCACCAATCCCTGCTTAGCCCTTCACAGCCGTCGGCGGGGAGCCCACTAGATGGCAACCTCATGTCAGCTGCAATGAAAGAGAGGCAGAGTCTGACAGAGAGATTCTAAGCAGTTAATATTTATTGAATGCTTACCATGTGTCTGGCACACCTGGAAGTTTTTTCACTCCCTATTCATTTGATCTGCTTAATGGTTGTGAAATTCATATTATACCCCTATTTTACAAATTTGAAAACAGACTCAGAGAGGTCACAACAATAATTTGCTCAAGGTCACATGGCTAGTAAGTGATCCAGTCCAACCTCCTGCTGGAAGACAAGGTTTACTATACCCAGCAATACCTGAGAGACAATGAGAACAGAAGGAGAACTCTGAGAGACGCAAGGTTGGTGAGGAGTGGAGGAGAAGGTGAAGAATGCAGGAAGCAGATTATTTTGCTTTTCTGAATATCTACCTTCTACTCTCTTGAGCCGAGATGAGACCCTGGAACCTGTCTAAAGAAAACAGAAGGCAAATAGAAAAAATTGGGGGGATTATATTAAACCCTGGTGAGAAAATCCTGACTTTGCACAAGGAGCCAGGAAGAAGGTGGGGATAGAGACTGTAGAGTCTTTCAGTTTTCAGCTTTCTCAGATGACCCATTGACTTCTCAGTGCAACACAACCCCAGGTCCCAGCAACCATCTGAGAGACTTGGTGAAGAGGAAGCAGCCTCTTTGGAATAAGGCTGAAATTTAGGACAGTGGCATTTACACAATCAGTAATCGTTTCTTGGGTTCACAACATATGCTAAGGTTTTTCTAAGAACCATTGACGAGGAAGCATTTTTTCTACCAAGGACCATGCAAAATGGCCCCTACTCTCAAGTAGCCTACAGCGGGGTTGGGGGAGTGGAAGGTGCAGTCTTGAGTGAACACCTAGTGACACAAGAGAAGATACAGAGAATGCCAGGAGATGATAAACACTAAAGGATTTTAGCAAAGCATGTCTGGGTGTTGCAGGAAGTTCTCGCACAGGAGGTCACAGGCACCACAGCACACCAGAGAAACATGGGCAGCAACAGCAGGCAGTGGGCGTACCCAGAGGGCCACACAGAGGAGCTGCACAGAGACAGAGGGGAGAGGCCAGGTCACTGTGCTGGGCTTCTAATGCTGGTTTAAGACGTTTGGACCTTAATCTCTAAGCACCACAGACTTACAAACAGGAAAGTAGCAGAGGAGAAGGTATATTTAATGAGTTCAAAAAGATCACAGCGTGCGGACAGGATGGCTCTAGGGAGAAGAGGCTTGGACACACTCGTAGAAGGGTTTGCAGGGGTTTGGTGACTATAGGTTCTTTTCACCTGCTCAGTACGCATTTTCCCTTCTTTTAACGGACTGACTGGGCCTGATGTTCTTTGGGATCCATTTCCTGTCCATCTCAAGCCCTGTGTTTTGGGAAGAGCTGATTCCACTCCCACTTCCTTTCAGAGACAAGTGTGAGGAGCTGGCCTAGCTAGGCAGCATGGTCCTCTGCTCTCATCACACAGAGTGGGTGGACCCGTGAGAGTCAGCTCTTGCATTTTTCCAGGAACCATTGGCTAGGAAGCATGTTATTGGAGGCTGCTGAATGGGGGCTAAAGCCCAGAGAAGCAGGTGGCCTCTCACAGTGCTGTGGAAAGAGGAATGACACTGAAACAGAGCATGGGGAGCAAGATTTCTAAAGTGACAGAGCCCCTGGATTCAGCCATATCTGATACGTGCTCTGGAGAAAAACACTCAAACCAAGTAAAGTGGCTGGAGATGGCCAGATGTGGTGAGGGTCAGTGCTCTGATAAGGTGACATTGGCTGTCTTTCCCATCTTCTCTCCTTGGGAGCTCTCTGTCTATCCCAGCTGGTCTATGGTGAAGGACACTAAGGAGTGAGAGCTACGGGGCTGTGCAACAAGAGGGAAGAGCGGGAGGGCAGCCCTTAGCTGGGTGTGCTTACAATGCCTGAGGGGCAGCAGGAAGGCCAGTCTGGCTGCAACTGGCTGAGCAGGACAGAGTGTGGCAGCTGGGGGTCAGGCCATGGAAAGCCTTGTCATCTTTTGAAAGGAGTTGTTGTCTACTCTCAGAATGGATGGAAGTCATTAGAAAGTTCTGAATTGAGGAGCGACATGATGCAACTAATGTTTAAAAGGGTCACTCTGGTCAGAGTGCTGAGAATAGACCGGATGGGTCAAGGGTAGGGGTAAGAAGATGAGCTGAAGAGGGGGAAATACCCTCCCTGGACTGCAGCCAGTATTCTCTGAGATGCTGTCATTAGAAATCAGGGTCTGGAGTGGTATGATGGGTAGGAAACGAGGTGGAAGGGAAGACTGAGCAAGAACAGTGACAGAAGAGTTGGCACACAGAGGAGGAGGGCAGGAGAAAGAGAGCATGAGCTCCTGGCCAGGCTCCAGAGGGGAGCACGCACTGAGGCCAGCCACCCCCTCCCTCACCTCCATTCTGCCAGCCTGGTTTCTTCTCTTTCTTTTCCCCAGGGAGTGCTGAAAATCAGTGCATGCTCAAATATCCATTTGAAGGGAACCCTGGCTGTGGAAGAGAGCAGAGCCACATGTAAATTCCAGCTATAAATACGAAGTCCCCATCAGTCCTATAGCTAGGGGCTCCTCTACTGAGGTCAGGAGGTTTCTCCTGCACAGTGGAAAAGTCGGAAATTGATCTTGCTTTTAGCATTTACCAGGCATTCTCTGAGGAGTCCGCTTCATCAGCCTCGGGGTTTGTCTTTGCAAAAGACAACTTGTTCTTCCTCCTCCCATCCCCAGCCATGCTCCTGCTGTTCCCAACTCTCCTTTGTCTCCTAGTGTTACCTTTGAATGTGCATACCTTTTCCTAGACTTTCTTACTCTCACTTGGACCCTACTCTCAGCATTTGGCACACGGAGGTGCTCAATTAATAATTATCTGTTGAATGCATAAGTCATTGTCATTGATTGCCAACCACCTCATTCTTTAATATCACCTCACATATGTTCTGGGTCCAGAGAAGCCAGATCACAGCCCACGGAGGTGTTTGAAAGATACTCTTATCTTACCTTCCAGAACTCCCTGCTTGGAGAAACTAGACCACAGTCCCTGCTCTTTTCACCCTTTGACAAATGCAGATATTTACTTTTGTCTCAAGCCACTGTGTAATTCAAAGGCTTTATACTAATTGCTATGGGGCTACAAAGCTGTGAAACAACCGCCACCTTCTAGAAAACAGGACTAAACAAGGCTTCAACAGACTGGCAATTAGGGGACTTGACTTCCAGTTTCTGTGCTGCCAATGACCTGACTTTTGCAATCTTGGATAAAGTATTTCCATTTTAAGATCTCAGTTTTCCCATCTATATAATGGGAGTGTTGGCAGGGACAATCTGCAGGCCATTTTCAATTCGGGTATTTTATGATTCAAAATGAAGTAAAATCTGAGGCAATGAGATACAGGAGATATCACAGCGAAAGGGAGGTAGGACAATGACTTATAGAAGAGCAGAGCCTTGGAGTCAGGATGGGAATAGTAATAACACCATCCTCATGTGATTGTGTAAATCAAGAGCATCTGAGACAGGTATCAATCAATTTAGAAAGTTCATTTTGGTTAAGGACACGCCCATGACATGGCCTCAGGAGGCCCTGACAACATGTACCCAAGGTGATTGAGGCACAGCTCTGTTTTATACATTTTAGGAAGACATGACACATCCGTCAATATAGGTAAGACGTACATTGATTCCATCCAGAAAGGTGGGATAACTTGAAGCCGAGAGGAGGCTTCCAGGTCATAGCTAGATACAAGGCATATGGTTGCATTCTTTTTAGTTTCTGATTAGTCTTTCAATGAATACACAATTTACAGGAATAGTCACATATGCCTTAATCTGGCTTAGTGAAATAATAGAGCAAAGGAAGCCACCAGATATGCATTTGTCTCATATAAGGAGAGGGATGACTTTGAGTTCTGTCTGTCCTTTGTCCATAAGGAATTTCCTTGTGGTCAAATTGTGAGGGAGATATGTAGCTTCCTTATATAGGTAGCTATTCTTTTCAAAAATAGAATGGAAGGCAGGTTTGTCCTAAGCAGTTCCCAGCTTGACTTTTCCCTTTAGCTGAGTGATTTTGGGGTCCTGAGACTTATTTTCCTCTCACAGTTGTAAGAGTAAACGAGTTAATGCATGTTAATATTGCAGTAGAACCTCAATACGTGATCATATCTAATGACCAAGTCAATAGTCCATAGCAGCACTATCCAACAGAACATTTATGATCCACATCTGGGCTGTCTAAATGCAGTAATCACTCGCCACTTGTGACTATTGACAGGTTCAATGACTAGTGAGACTGAGAAACCAAATTTTTGATTTTAATTAATTTAAATTATTTTAAACATAAACAACCATATGTAGCTAGTGGCTCCTGAATCTGACAGAACAGGTCTAGACATTAAGAACTATCAGAGATTTAAAAGGAGCAGGGAGGTGTGGTATATATCCAGATAATGGAATATTAGTCAAAGGTGAAAAGAAATGAGCTATTGAGACATGAAAAAACCTGGAGGAAACTTAAATGTATATTACTAACTGAAAGAAGCCAATCTAAAAAGAAATCTGTATGATCTGTATGATTCTAACTGTATGACATTCAGGAAAAGGCAAAACTATGGAGACAATAATAGGATTACTGGTTGCCAGGTGGTAGGGGTAGGGAAGGATGCATAGGTAGAGCACAGAGCATCTTTAGTGGAACTACACTGTATGAGACTGTAATGGTGATTGCATACCACAGTACATGTGTTCAGACCCACAGAATGTACAGAACCCAGAGTGAACCCTAGTGCAAATTATGGACTGTGGGTGAAATTGGTGTGCTGATGTAGCTTCATCAATTGAACAAATATACCACTCTGGTGGGGGTATTGATAGTGTGGAGGCTATGCATGTGTTAGGGCACAGGCATATGGAGACTCTCTGTACCTTCCTCTCAAGTTTGCTGTGAATCTAAAACTGCTCTAAAAACTCGTGTATTTAGAAGGAAAAAAAAGGAGTCGCAAGAGAATGCTTGGAAGAAGTGGGATTTGCAGTAACTTCTCAAGAATGGATGGGTGTGGACAGCAGGGACAGGAGTCTTCAGGAGCTGTGAGTTAGCCAATGGGGTCAGAACAGAGGCTTCTGTGAAAGAGAAGTGTGAGTTAGGCTGGAAGGTTTCTGAACTCAGGCTGGGGAAAATTGTGAATTCCAGGTTAAAGAGCCTAAAATGTACTCAGTAACCCACTGAGTGCCTCAGGTTTTCAGCTAGTGCTATGAGATATCCAAAACATGTTTTAGAAATATTCACGGCCTAAGTACGCAATGTTATTTGGGACTTTAAGTTTTTTGAGGGTCAGATCTATGTCTTCAAGTTAAATCAGATGAGCTTCCAGCTATCACACCAGGAACTCAAAAGTACTTAAAACAATTTAAATCAAATAAATAGATAGCTTTGCTCAGGATCATGCTGCTTTACAAGAATCTTCCATTACCAATGCGGTGTGTTGCCCATATTGCCTGGAAAATTACAGGCTTTTAGGGACTCCTGCTTGATGGATTTGTCTAAATGTGTCTAAAAGGAAGTGTACAATGTAGACCAAATCAGCACTGTGGACTCAGCATTCAGAACGCTTAAGTATCAAGGAAAGATTTTCATTTGTGCTCTCCTGCAGTGCACTATCTTCAAAGGTCCCAGATTTATTATTTCATCAACAGATCGGAGAGGGGAGTTTGTATGAGATCAAACAAACACGAGTACTATGGGAAGGCTGGCAGGTGATAGTGTATAAATTGCATGATGGAAATGTCAAAAGTTGACATCAGAGCAGTAGGAGGGTAGGGAACACACAGAACTGAGAACAAATGATCCTGCCTTTCTGGGAGCCAATTCCTTATACAGTCCAGCTAATGCACTGCAAGAAACTCGGGGTTCAAAAACCTACTGAGAATTCACTGCAACCCATTAACTCAAAACACATCTTTTATTTTGAGTTGTATATTTTATATTTATTAAATTTTTAAGAAAGCATCTCTCCATTTATACCCGTGTTCCCATCTCATTTCCATTGTTACCTTCCCTTTCTTCCTCATCCTTTCTCTCTTGTCACTCTCATTGTCTCCCTCACGTACATACACATTCCCGCATGTTTTCTCTTTAATCTTCCCTGTGTGTATCCTCTTCTTTCTTTTATATCTCTTTCTTTATATCTGCTTGTCCAATCTTTCAAGAGCTGTGTCTTGATAGTTAAAGCACTCCAAGGTAGAAAATTATTACACCCTGTGTTAATGTTAGAGGCTTGCAGTCTCAGAGACTTAGAGACAAGAAAGACAGTTAAAAGTCTGTCCTACCAAGCTCTGTGTTCCTGAACAGACACTTTGTCCTGAATCAGATTCTGTATATCTGAGGAACAGGGCAGCAGGCAGTTATGGGACATTCACTTTGTGCCGGAAAAATAGTCTGGGCTTTATATATATCAGCTCATTTCCTCACTGCCCCCACCACCTCCAGCTGTCTCCCAAAAGGCCATATGGGAGTAAGCCTTTCTTCCTTAATTTGTTTTAAGTTTATTTTGTGTTATTTTTATGGGTATATAGTAGATGTATATATTTACAGGATACATGAGGTCTTATCGATGCAAGCATACAATGTATAGTAATCACATCAGGGTAGATGGGGCATTCATCACCTGGAGCATTCAGCAATTACTTGTGTGTTAAACATTCCAATTACACTTTTTTAGTAATTGTCAAATTTATGATAAATTATTACTGACTGTTGTCACCTGGTTATGCTATCAAATAATAGATATTACTCGTTCTATCTAACTAAATTTTTGTACCCATTGACTATCCCCACTTCCCTATACCAATCACCACTACCCTTCCCAGCCTCTGATAATCATCATTCTACTTTCTATCTCCATGAGTTCAGTTGTTTTAATTTATAGCTCCCACAGATGAGTAAGAACGTGGAAAATTTGTCTTTCTGTGTTTGGCTTATTTCACTTAAAATGATGTCCTCCAATTCCATACAGGTTGATGCAAATAACAGGATCTTATTCTTTTATATGACTGAATCGTACTCCACTAGGTACCACATTTCCTTTATCTGTTAGTCTGCTGATGGACACTTGGGTTGCTTCCAAATGCTGGTTATTGTGGACAGTGCCATAACAAACATGGGGATACAGATATCTATTCAGTAGACTGATTTCCTCTTGGTGGGGATATGTACCCAGCAGTGAGGTTGCTGGGTATGCTGAATCATATGGTAGTTTTATTTTAGTTCATTGATAAACCTCCATAGTGGTTGTACTAATTTGTTGGAAATGAGCCTTCCTTGACCACCTTAAATAAATAAATAACCACTGCTCTCTGCCCAATCCTCTAATCTGTCGCCTGGCTTTTATTTCATACCACTTTTCATTGCTTAACACTAGAGTAGGATTTCTTTATCAATAAAAGTAAATATTTCTTTTCTCCTCTATTAAAATGCAAGTGCCATCACATCTGAACGCTCCACTGCACGTGAAGTAGGCACTCCTAAGAGTTGCATTTCCCACAGGGAGACAACATAAGAGTGCAGAGCTAAGGGACTTCACCAAGGTCCTTCAGCTTCCAAGACGCCGAGCAGAAATGGAAGCCCAGGTACACGCCTTTTACTCCAGAGTCAGTGCTCTTCACCACGGCACTCGGCCTTCTTCACAGCAGTGAGACACGGATTCTAAGCTTAGACCTTTATCTCCAACAAGAGGCATGCTTGAACGTGGCTTCTACATAAAAACCAAAATAGTGGGATAATCCCAAATCATTTCTCTACTCCCTCCTTTCCTAGTGAGGAAAGCTAGAGAGCAGCAACAAATTCTAAACCCCTATAAGAAACGGACTATCTGAATTTCTCAGAATACAAGTTGTTAGCATTATGTACAGTTGCTGGCATGACACTGAGTTTCATCAACAATCTGTTTATTTTTGCTCCCATGTTTCTATGACGTTCCGAGCCTCTCCAAGAATATGTAGCTGGTATGCTACCAGAATCCAATAAATGTCACTTTACTATTTCTCCAAATCAGACTTAATCTGCTGTAAGCTCCCAGCTACCAATCTCAATAATTTGAGACCTCCTTTCTCTCCTTCCACAGAGTCAAATGACGGTCCCGAAATTCATTTTCTCCATTTCTGCAGACATCTCTGCCCAGCACTGGCCCTTGGTAAATGCCATCTCCACACATCTCCCAGGCACTCTGCTTGGGCTGCTTGTCTGTGCTCTGCCCTGCAGTCCGTCTCGTGGAACCCAGGCCTGCAGCTGCAGATGCTGAAGAGGGAGTCTCTCCCTCAACTCTCTCTGGGAAAGCTCCAATTCTGTCTCTAAATGTCTAGCTTTTGCTTCTGCAATGCAAACAACATCATCTAATCCCTCCTCTTCAGGGACAAGCGAATAACATCTTTCTCAAAAAGACCTTACAGACATTGTCCTGCCCCTTCTCCCTGGACTTAGGTAGGAAAAGGAGATGCTAAATTCAGTTACTTTTTTTAAAAAAATGAACACAGCCTTTACCTATAGTGTCTGTTTTCACCCAGTACCTAGAGTGTCTGTTTTTGATTCATTTGTGCTACTGTAAAGCTTTTATTAATTCCCTTCACATCCTGACCATTTGGACTGCCAAGTTGGTACTACATTTGGCTGACAAATGGATTTACTGTAGCCAAGACAGAAGAAAACTCCTTTCTTTCTGCAGATGACATCAGATACATGATTTCTTCCAGGATCCCATGACACAGGACACTTTCCCTAGGTGGCTGGCAGCACTCCTGATAACTCTCACTTAAAGCAAGGTCCACAGGCATTGGGCCCAGAGGCAGCGCCCGTGCCACCATCTCCAACTCAGCACTCACTGCTACTATTGCACGCTGACACAACTCACAAGTTATTAACAGCTGAACAGAACTCCGAACCTTCTGTTCCTAACACATTTCTAACACCCTCCCTAATCCACAGTTGATATCAAAAGACATTTGCAGCTGTGAAAAAAGGTGGGTGGGCAGACAAAATAAATTAATAAAGAGTTTCCATGTAGCATGCTCAGCTCGGCACAGATTGAAATATTACCATGACCTATCTCAGGATAAGGCAATCTAATCGGGTTTCTTTTCATTCTCTGCCCTCATGCAGAAGAACCTGCTATGGATGTCAGTCACATTGTAGGTCCACAATTATACAGCACCTACTGCATGCAAGAAAACATCTTGCTGTTAGTGAAGAGACAAATAGCGAACCAGGAAGACAAAGACCTTGTGGTATGGTTGAAACCCAATATCAACAATTCTCAAACATTTTGAACCTATAAAGTAACCATGAATGATAAACAGTGTGCATGTATCAGAAGGCGACTTCGAATCCAGCAAAGGTGGAAGACGCTCCCTTTGCTTTAATCCTGACATATTCACTGTGCTTTCCGACTTCAGTCCCTCTGGCTTTTCAGCATTTGAATGGTGGAGGTGGCTGAGCATGGAGGCTTAATCGATTAACATTCTACGGAGGCGTAATAAAAATAGCTCATCCCCCCAAAATAGTCTACCAGTTCTGAAGATCTGATTGAGAGGATTTTTGATAGATTTTTAAAACTGAATATTATCTAAGGATGTCAAAAGAAGAAGGAAAATGATTGGGCTACACCACCAATAATGAATGAATACAGCCAGCTAGCCAGCCATCTTGCAAATACTGATGGAATATCTCTTCTATCTCCTTTGCATTAGGCATGTGCTAGGCACTGGAGATAAAATGATGATACATTCCGTGCTCTGGAGAGGCTCATAGTCTAGCGAAGGAGTAATTTTCCTTTGGTAGGACATGGGGTCGCATTGTGGCCTGCATGAGATGCTGTGGAAGGCAAAGGGAGTGGACAAGGGAAGAGGCGTTAGGAAAACTATCTGGAAGGAAAAGGTCCTTGCTAAGTCTTCAAGGACAAGAAGGAGTTAGCCAGATAGTGAAAAATGAGAAAAATTATTCCAGGCAGAGTGTACAGCAGGTGCAAAGGTTTATAAAGGAATGAGGAAACCAAAGGCATTTGGAGAATTTCCATTAGTTCTGTGTGATTGAAATATAAGCTTGATGTGGGAGTAGCTAGGAGTAGGGCTAACTCACATTGAGAAAAGTCTTGTGAGTCATGCCAAGGAAGGTGAAATTTATCTCAAGGTTTGAGAGGGAGCTTTCAGGTCATGGAAGGAGGAAAGGCATGGGTGGATCTGTAATATGGGAAGTCAGCCTCACATAAACGTGAAGGGCAAAGACTGGACAAATGGACAGGCTGGAGATGGAGCCAGGGAGACCTGTTTGGGGACCATTCAAAATTTTCAGGCAGAAACAGATAAGTCCCTAAATTGAGAAATAAAATTACATATCAATGATGACCACGGAGAAACATTACAATTCTGATACACTCTTTCCTCTATCGAAAATACTACTAGTGAAAGTATTCTACCATAGTGATAGTATGTTCTTTTTTTTGAGACAAAGTCTCATTCTGCCACCCATGCTGGGGTGCAGTGGAATGATCTCAGCTCACCACAACCTCCACCTTCCGGATTTAAGTGACTCTCCTGTGTTAGCCTCCCAAGTGACTGGGATTACAGGTGGATGCTACCATGCCTGGCTAATTTTTGTATTTTTAATAGAAACCAGTTTTCACCATGTTGGTCAGGCTGGTCTTGAACTCCTGACCTTGTGATCAGCCTGCCTAGGCCTCCCAAAGTTCTGGGATTATAAGCATGAGCCACCGTTCCTGATCAATGATAGTAATTTTACAAAAATTAACATAGTGAGCTATCTGGAAACCTAATTAATGCATACAGTATTATTTTTTTCTAATGTTTCTAATACCAAGAAGGAGGAATGTCACATTGTGCTTTTCCTTACAAATTTTCCTACTTCAGTATTACTCTGATTGAAATACAGGCTGGGAGGAAAGGGCACTTCCAGTTTGGGTCTAGTGAATTTATTCATACGGAGATATAAATCAGCTTAATGGATCATTTCTTCCATTTTCTTCCCTCTCCCATCTCCTACCCTACCCTAGCAGACTAAAATTTAACTTAAAGCTAGAAAACCAACTCTCTAATCATAGACTATCTGGTGTGGTTGAAGTTAAGATGAGGGAAGAGGAAAAGGATGCCTTCCATATGTTCTTGAAGTCATGCCCAAGGTCAAACTGGACCCAGAAGGGTTTCCCCATTAGTGACTGTTATGCAGAGGACAGATCAATCAGGGATCGTGGAGCAGACTCAGTTGCAGTGAAGAGGCCCGCAATGGAAAGATCCAGGCCTTGGAATCAGGTAGACCTGAAAACCAGCCCCAGGCTGGTTTCTTCTCTGTCAACTGAGGTAGAGAAAAGTCTGTCTGCAGTGAGAATTGAGCCAGATAATACATGTCAAGTCCCAGAACAGAATATAGCTCAGGGTTCTTCAACCAGGGGCAATTCCTCCCACACAGGGGACATTTGACTTTGGGGGGACGTCTAGAGGCATTTTTGGTTGCTACACCGGACGAGGGGGGAACTACTGGCATCTAGTGGGTAGAGATTTTGGACGCTGCTAAACATCCACCAATGCACAGGACCCACAACAAAGAATGATCTCTATGATTCCCCCAGAATACATATTAAAAGGAATATCCTGAAGCAAGGCTATCCAGCCCTAGGACAGCCTCTGGCTGCTGGTCAGAGGGATTAACTTCATTAATTCCCCCTGCTGTCTTCTCCAAGAATGGCTGGCTTGCAAGGAGTTGGCTCATTCGAACTCTAAGCTATTTATTCTCCCCTTTATTGTATTTTTCAGTGAATTTTATAGATTCCCTGACATCTTGCGAGGCTCACCCCTTCTCCTCACTGTGCTTTCTGGTCCACCCCAGCCTCCACCCTCGTCATTTCCTGTCTCCATTTCTTCACTGTACTGTGGCCCAAGCCTGAAGAGCACTGTTTACTGACCATGGAACCAGTGTATGTTCTCAGCAAGTGTTCCCAGGCAGCACTGAGGATTTATGTCCACGTTTCCCAGCCAGCCTGTGGAACGGACTGCTCTAATTAGGAGTCTGCTCTGCAGATTGCATTCAAACCCCTCCCTGCCCTTCATTCTCTATATACACACAGATTAGCACCAGGAAGCTCCACACCATTCTGAGCCAGGCATCCTTCAATTGATGCTCCCTTCCACACAAAATGAGGGCAAACATTTGAGAGAGAAGAAAGAAAACAACATGTTTGCTTCTGTATGTTCTTCATCCATATATATGCATGGACACAGCACAGCACACATCATGCATACACTTGCACGGAGCCATGCGCCCACCAAAGCAGAAAGATGCTCAGAAGTGAGGCCAATGCTGATGGAAGCCTGGCTTCCAGCCATGAGGGCCGCCAAGGGCTGATTATGTGCTGAATGCTGCCTGCAGGAGGAGGCTGGGAGCTCACAGAGCTCACGCCAGCTCTCTCCAGGACATGAGCCCCTTGGATGCCCCATACCAGCACCCCTTCTGCACAGTCTGCTATGCAGCCTCCATTTCCAACCCTTCCTAATCTAGTCCTCAAAATCAATCAAATGTGATAACGGACACTGACCAGGGTCCCTAATTATTATCAGGTCAAGATTTTCCAGTCTAAGACCTCCCACCCCATGTTCAAGGGCTGGCTGGATCATCTGGTGACAATGCAAAAAAACTTAAGGAGAGAATGAGGGACGGGAAAATGGAAATCACAGATAAAGGTCTGCGGATCCCTCCTCCTCTTTCTCTGGAGCTTGTTACTCCTTTGGAGATGTGTCTCTCTGTCTCTGTTTCAGGTTCTAGGAATTGCCTAAAGGAGCCCAACCTGATTACGCCTCAGTGAAAAGAAGGACCCACAGGCCTAAGTAATAGGTGGAAACTTTGTTCCCTAAGTACCAACCTTTCTTGCCAGAAGTCACTGTGGCTAACACCTTATTTCTTGATCTTTCATTTTAAGCTACTGGGATATATTTTTCTGTGCTAGCAGCTGATGGGAAGCCAACCCTCAAAGGGACTCAAATTTATCTTCACTTACTGTGCCCTCTTTGGTGTAAAGAGTGGAGGGGCAGGTTTCTTCTGAAGGACCATCTCTGCCTGTCTCCTATCCTGACATCATGGCCTGGCCCAGCAGCCTGGCCCACTGAACACCAAGCCCACCATGGAGCTGCCCTACAGCTTGACAGCTCTGTTGCCATGGGAGGTGAGTCGGGGGCCCAGCCTGGGAGCTCAGGCAGGGCTTTCTCTAAGATGTAATGTCTGAGGAAAAGTGTTTAAAGTAGATTGTCCAGGAGACAAGGAGATTGTGCGAGGATTGCTGCTGTCTGATAAAGGTGAGAGGGCATGGAAGGGCGTGGAGCTGCTGTGGTTGGTAAGTGATTCCATGATGGGAACAGAACAGAGGCTGCCTGGTGAGGGAGCGGGATAGGGAGGCTGAGGTCACCCAGGACCCTACTAAGACTTGTGGCCTCGAATGTGCAGATGTGCAGAGGACCTGAGGGTTTAAATTCGGGAATGAAATGATGAGCTGCACCCCGCTGGGTGGGGGCGAAGGGAGAGGAACGAGGCCCTGCTCTGTTTCAACATGACATTTCAACGTCTCTCAGATTTACTGGTAATACACACCAGTAAATGGAACTAGCGTCTGGGAATCGTAGGTCACCAATTTAGATGCATAAGACTGACAGCTTTTTTGGAACTACCTTTAATTTTAGGTGTCCTGTCTGACCAAGTTGTTAGAAAACTTTAACCACATTTTTTTTAGGTGATGCTGTCCCACAGATGGAGCCCAGGATTGGGAAGTGCTTCCACAATTCCAGGCAGTGGGGGGACCATCTCTCACTTAGGACACCCTGCATGCCCATAGTGCTGGCCAGTGCTTCTGACTTATCGTTTTAAGGAAGAAAGAAAGTGGATAAATAAAAAAGAGAAGAAATCATCATTAATAGCTAAAGTTGGTTACTCCACCACAATGACCATTAAAAAATTAAATGACATATACATGGGGGGAAGAGACACCAGTACTTCATTTAAGAAATTATGAGATCCTGAATGAGCTAGGAGAGATGGGGGAACAAGAGAGGAGGATGGACTTCAGATTCAAGAAAAATATGAGATGCTCAAAAAACTACAAATAGAACTACCATATGATCCAGCAATCCTACTTCTGGGTATTTATCCAAAATAATTGAAAGTAAGGTCTCAAAAATTATCTACACACCAAAGTTCATTGCAGCACTATTCACAATAGCCCAGCTGTAGAAACAATCTAAATGTCCACAGACAGGTGAATGGATAAAGAACACTGACCTGGAACATTATTCAGCCTTTAAAAAGTAGGAAATCCTGCCATATGTGGCAAGATGAATGAACCTGGAAGATAGTATGCTAAAGGAAATAAGCCAGACACAGAAAGACAAATACTGCATGATCTCACTTCCATGTGGCATCTAAAGTAGTCACATTCATGGAATCAAAGAGCAGAATGGCAGTTGCCAAGGGCTAGGGGAGAAAAGAGGCATTTTCTGTTCACTCTGTGTAAGGTTTTGGTCCTACAAGATAATCAAGTTCTAGAAATCTGTTGTATGACATTGTGTGTAGAGTTAACACATACGGCACATTTAAAAAATTGTTATGAAAGTAGAATTCATATTTTTTTTTACCACAGCCAAAAAATAAAAAGAATAAATACTCCAGACACAGCTCTTGAAGAAAGCACTTGTGGGACTAATAACTCTTATTAAAGTTGTCTCAAAATTAGAGAGAAAAAAATAAGAGCGTTTGAGGCGATGTGGAAGGGAAGGCAGCAGGACACTGGGCTTCTGGGCAAGGCACCAGGTAATGGCAGCCCCACTCAGGAGTAGGCATGTGGGGTGCTGGGGTGCAGAGGTCCCCTGCAGCATGACGTGTCACATGCCGGGGTCATCCCTGATGGCAGTGTCCCCAGCAGCTGAGCCGCCCTGTGAGCCTGCGCCCCATGACTGCTGCTCAGTGCTGGAGATGCCAAACCTGGCATCCCCAGGGGGACTCAACTCCTAGGCCCAGCAGCTCCCCAGGCCACACCTTCAGGGTGTCTTTGCCGGCCTCTCCATCTCAGGGTCCCTGAGCATGTTCTACAGACTCCATCACATTACCTCCTTCATGTGCTTCATGTACATATTGA
Organism: Plecturocebus donacophilus; assembly: GCA_004027715.1. Classification (NCBI taxonomy): domain Eukaryota; kingdom Metazoa; phylum Chordata; class Mammalia; order Primates; family Pitheciidae; genus Plecturocebus; species Plecturocebus donacophilus. The sequence goes on along the minus strand of PVKP010002485.1, from coordinate 4,714 downwards.
CACATTGTCCCTACATGTAAAGATTGTTCTTTAGCCTGGAGGTTCCATCACGGCAAAGCTGTTCTGTCCTCTGCACACCACAGGACCCAACCCAGTGTAGGAGACTGGGACGAAGACAAGCTGGATAAACTGCTGGGTGTGGCCCTAACAGCTAGAGGATCTTAATCAAGGCCCAGGCTTCTTTAACCTCCACGCCCTATTTGTGAATGAGGAACTGACACATGCTCCAGCCAGCTCCAGAGGTTGGTTAATGATCAAAGGACATAATGCATGGAAAAGTGTTCTTCTGATGGAAGATGTGCTATTGAAATGGAAATTATGAAGGTGCCATTCCATTACACTTACTGTTTATCTCCCACCATTCCTACTCCTAGCAACCCTTTACCCTGTAAAGCAAAGCTTGGAAAACCATCTTGGGAAACTGGGGTTGTTGGTGGAAATGTTTGGGGCCACGAAGGGGTCAGGGAGGAAAAACCAGGATCCTGCCTTCAGGAATGCATGATGCTCATCCTCTGACGGAGCTGCCTTAGATACCTGAAATTGGCAGACACAGCCAGAAGTCCCAGACTCTGGACTAAGACCTTCACCGGGCAAAAGGTTTTTTTCTTCATTTTTTTTTTTGACTTTTGGCAATGTGGTAAAAATGGCTCTTGCTCATCCCCAATCCAAGCCCAGCAAAATACAGCTTTCACCGCTTGATAGTGTACATGTACAGCCCAAGCAGAGGCACAAAAATCGATGTGCATTGATTCCTAAGCTAGGAATTCATAAACTTCTTTAAGGTCATGGATTGATTTTTTACTTTCAGTAAAAAACTGTGAGACTCCAGATCACTCCCTTCATTTCTGCCACCTTTCTCATCTGCAGGGCCACATGCTCTCTCTCACCTGCATGTGCCCTGCCTCTTTGTCCCCTGTACTACCAGGAGGGAGAAACACTTACAGGGGGAGAGAGAAATGCTTAAACACTCCTCCTGCCATATCAAAGCTTCTGCACATTGGCTTAATCCCCTGGATTAATCAAATAATGGAACAAATGGATTTAAAGGATGACACCACAAAAATGAGCAGTGATTGGAACAGACTCATCAGCATGCACCAGGTCAAAGCTGGGCAGCAAGGGGCTTGACTGCAGAGCAAAGGTCTGGGATAGAGGGGTGCCCATCCCAACACTGATTCTGCCGATGGCTCCAGGTGCCATGTGGGAAGCACACTTGATCCAGCATCCAAAGGTGGGTACAGGCTGTGCTACCAGGGGAGCCTCCTACTCACTGGACCTTGAGTTTAGGCACATCCGAAAAATCCTAGAAAATATACACCTCATGAAAGTGGTTATGAGGACCAAATATGATGATAGATATAAAAGCATGCTTTACACATATCAGGTGAGTACAAGATAATTACTACTCTATGGTCCCAAATCTTCCTTATATTTAGAATTTTCAAAATATTTCAAAATATTTGAAAGAAATTCATGAATGATATGCTCATTGGGTCATTAGGGGTTCTTCTTTCCTTTTTTTTTTTTTTAATAAACTATTGTATTGTGATAAGAAAGCAATGTGAGATCTATCCTCTGAACTGAATAGATGTTTTAAGTGGAAAATACACCATGGTTATCTGTAAACATAATTTTGCACAGCAGACCTCTAGAACTTGTCCATCTTTCATAACTAACATTTATACCCCCAACCCACAACCCCCAGCAGCCACCATTCTATTCTTGCTTCTGTGAGTAGGACTATTTTAGATGCCTCTATGGAATCACAGATCCTCCACATGGTTACGTGCCTGTTTCTCCAAGAGCTGAGATAAGAATCTGAAAGAGTTATCTGCACAGCCATGTCACAGCAGCACTACTCACAACAGCCAAGACGTGGAGAACACTGAAGGAGCCAGCAACAGATGAATGGGTTTTAAAATGTGGTGTATGCATATAGTATAATAGCATTCAGCCTTAAAAAGGAAGGAATCCTGCCACATGTGACAACATGGATGAACATGCTAGAGGACACCATGTTTAGTGAAATAAGCCAGGCACAGAAAGACAAATCCTTCTTTTTTTAGTCTATACTGTCTTCGAGTCTGTTAAGCATGAACTCTGAAGCCAACTGCTCCTGGGGTTGCTTCCCAGCCTTGCTGCCTATGAGCTGTTTTCTGGCTGTCTCCCTTTCCTCTGCTGCATTCCCATGACCATAAAATAGGGAAAACAGCTTCCAGCACATGCAGACATGGAGAGGATTTGAAGCAGGATAATGAGGCTGGAACTTCATCCTTGCTCCACCTCTGGAGATCCGGGTGCAGCCATCTGCTGGGCTCCGAGGCACCTGAGCTGGGGACCCAGGCTTCCCTTAGCCTCCCTCGGTCCTGCAACCAGCCCCTGCCCCTCACTGGCTGAAGGCCCTACCAGGCAGCTTCTGGGCAGGCATGGTTCTGGGTTCTGTGGCTTCCAGTGAGCCAGAGGCTGGAAGCTCTGGTCTCAGCTGCTGTGGGCCACGTGGCTTCACGGTGTCAGCTGCTCAATTAGCAGCAAATCAAGATGTTCAGGTGGTGTGGGAGCCAGACCCCGCCTCTCAGGCAAGGGTGGCAGATTGCGCCCGTGCCCACTACCAACTTTCTGTCAGCCCTGCAGGCCTCTGTGGCATGCGCCGATCCCTAGGAGCTGGGCTCAGCTGTGCCTTGCCAACAGGTCCCTCCTATTAGCAGAGACCCCCTGTAGCTGGGCAGGCAGCACAGGCAGGAGCCCCAAAGCCAGCCCCTAAACTTCTTGGCCTGAGGCTGAGCCATCTGACCCCTTCCCCTGGCTGCCTGCATCACACGCAGGTGTCCAAGAGGGCTTTGACAGTTATGCTACTCAAGCTGGAGCTAAAGGACTACCTCAGGCATGACCTGAGCCCAGATTCCTAATCAGAAGATGACTCTGGCAGAGAATGATAACTTGGCGGTAACCCAGGGAGGAGACAGGCACGTCTGCAGCCAACCAGCCGATGATACTAGCAAAGCCATGAAGAGATGCATGATCATTTCTATGCAATAAGCTCCTTCACTTTAGAGCACAGAAATAGGACTGCTCTCTTGCTGTGGGCACATCTTGTGGGTGCCCCTGAATCACTTTGTCTTTGACCTCTAGACAGATGCTCAAGTGGTGGGGAGAGAGGAGCACACTGGGAAGGGCAGGCACCAAGGAATGACTTGCCCACCACCTTGCTGCCTAGCCCATGTCCCTCCTCAGAGCCCTGTGCTAGCCACATGCGGTTAGGGGAGAAAGGCATGCAAAGCAGGTCCCTGCAACCAGGAGTCTGGGGTGGAGCAGGGAGGCAAGGCTGCTACACAAAAAGAGGGCCAGACAGATGGGATGCATCTAGGTGCAGTGGGGCATGACCTGGTCCAAAGGTTAGGGGACCAGTATCAGGGGCAGAGGCCTTCATTAGGCCTTAAAAAACAAGTTCCACTCTAAACGACCTCTTCTTTAGATTGTCTCCCAAAAAGTGAGTGCTTCAGAAATGCCAGCTTCTTCAAATGTGAGTCCTTGAGAAGCATAGTCAGGAAGGGGAGGTGAGGAAATGCACAGGCATGCATGACTGGGAGGCAGGGTCACCTGCACAGTTACTGTCCTCTGAGGAGTCAGAAATAAACACAGTGATGAAGTAGCCATTCCCCTTCTCCTACTTCTCTCTCTTCATCCAGTTTCAGAGACCAACAGACCCAGCACTGGCAGCCACAGTGCTGCTGTGCCCTGTGCCTATGTCCCCTGCTCCCAGCCCATCCTTCCGGGGACAGGGAGAGTCACAGGCAGCTTCACCATTTCCTTAGTGGTTGGAATGGGACTCCCAAGGTGAAGCTTGGGACTTCCCACTCAAACTCCTCTATGAGACCCCGTTGTCTCTTCTCTCTTCTCACCCTTCAGCATGCGGCACAGAACTTGCTGGAGCTGCTTCCTGCAGAATATTGCTGGCATCATACTCTTCTCCCCACTGCTGCAGTACAAGAATGGGTCCATGGAGATGCGATTCCTCAAAGGCCAATTCAAGTTCAGCTTCAGTCTAGAAAGTGTTAATACCCTCCAATGACCCCATCACAAGGCATCTGGAAAAGAACAAAGTAAAGTGTATCTTGTCTTAGCTCTGAGCGAAGGCGTCATACCCCAGCCCTGGCTACGGGCAGCACCCGAGCAACAGCTCTGTTTGGGGGAGGTGGCTGGAAGTGGAGAGCTGTGGGGAAAAGACCAGGATGGAGAACAGTGTGTTCACACAGCAGAGACTTGGAGAGTTACTTTGCAATGCACAAAAGAGATCCTTCCTTAAAGAGTTGCTGGGACTCCTTTATATTGATATAAATGCTTTAAACATTATTACCACTAGGATAGTATCTCCACACCTACGCATTGCCTGGCTCCCCTCCAGTCTCATCTATCCAGACAGGTAGGGCAGCATCCACCTAATCCGTTCTTCCTGGATCCAAGGCTGTGAAATAAAACAGTAGACATACCTGTCTCTCTAGCTCCATAAAGTTGGAAGTTTGTTGTTATTTTGTTCAACTACAATAGCATCTAATCTCTTTCTTCTCCAGTGGACATTTTCCAGGGGGTGGCCAAGCCCATTGGAAAGCGGGAGAGACACACAGGGCAGTGGACACAAGCCATACCTCAGGACTTTTCAGGATCCCAGACCAAAGCAAATGAGTGAAAGCTGTCACCAGGATGTCCAGAAAGATGC